>DF239854.1:589-46505 GCA_000507305.1 Breviolum minutum Mf 1.05b.01
ACAAAAAACGTGAAACGTGGCGTGCGAGGTGTGGATACATGGATGGGATGTATCCCGTGGATGGACAAAAGCATGCATGGGCTGGCCACAGCTGCGGTGCTGTCAAAGACAATGCTTTGTTCTTCCCTTACGCCTCCCCCTCAGGCAAGGCAGAGGGGTCGGCGGATTCCAGACAATCTCTTGTTGAATCTTAAAACCATAGGGTGCCATGCTGCGGGCGTCCTTTGTGCCAGCACTTCCACCAGTTCCATCAGTTTCACCAGTGCCCAAGGTGGAGGTTCTCCACCGGCAGGTGCCCGGCTGCCTGCCAGGCTGCCTGGCCGTTGCCGCTGTCGCGAGGTGCCAAAGGGTGCACCCAAAACAGCGCCTGCGGCGCTGGCGTCGAAGGGCCGCTGCGAAAGATGAGGCCTGGAGAGAGACATCTGAAATCTGAACGTATTTCAAAGGGAGAAGCTTGGAGAAGGCCAAATATTATTGGAAAGAATTGGATATGGCTATGGATATGGATACATAATAATCCATGATTTGATTCTTCTTTGTGGTCTCTTCCCTGTTTTTCCATTCTTTTTGCCTTGGTACCTTGGTCAGGTGAAGGCGCGCTTTGCCCAATGGATGCAGTCATCATCTATCACGACCTCCCCCAACCTGGATATCCTGCCGGATGCTGAAGGAGAAGGCAGATGTGTGGTTTGCACCAATGACCTTGAAAAGGGTGCCTTGATTTGCAATGAAAGTTTGGGGGGGTCAAAAACCATCCACAAAACAAGCAGGCTGAATGCAGTTGGGGGGGAACTCAGATTCATCAAGGTGTTCTATGGTGTTTCTAGGATGCTTTGTTGGGTTTGTAAGGGGTTTCTACGGATTTCTCGGTGAAAAGCAGCTTTCTCCTTTGAATCGGATTTACCACCTTGGCAGCTGCCAAGGCGAAGTTTTAGTTCGACTTCCAGCCGCGGCAGCTGTGTCTGTATCCATGGATGCATCCGCACCGGCAGAACCTAGCTTGGCTCCCTTGGAAGGATGGTGGATGCGTCATCCCCGTAGCTCCATTCGCTTGGCAGCGAAACTGGTCTTCCAACGTGAAACCTTTGCTCCGTACATTGAGATGCTGTATCCTTTGGAACAAATCTATGCCCCTTGGCTTTGGCCGAAGGAAGACTTGAGATTTTTACCACCACGAATGGTGAAAAGTGCTTTGGCTCGAAAGGAGGCTTTGGAAACGGCATATGAAGACTTGGAAAGTGAAGGCCTGTCAGACAGGATTCCGCGGGATTTGTTCCTCCGAGCCCACCATGCGGCTGCCTCACGTGCGTTTGCTGGTGAGGCCTGGGTACAGCGGGTTGCTCCTTTTGAAGGATTCTTTTGGTTTTGCAGATGAAGGCGTTGTGCAGAATTCTAAATCCCAAAAAGGCTCCATGTTTAGATCAGGAACAGCGCCTTCCCCCGAAAGACAACCAAATTTGATGTTTCGCCAGGGCGAAGTCCCGGCAAGTCGCACTGCAGCTTTGGCGGTGGGTGGCCTATCTATTTTGGTTTCCACCTCAGTGAGGTTGAAAACCTGATCCAAAACCATAGGGAAATGGTGCACCTTCATGGCATCCTTGGGCTGACACTTGCAGGCAGCTGGTTCCGCTGCTGCAGCTGGAGTTGCAAGTTACTTCCTGCTTGTTTTGATGAGAAGTCTAGTAGCAAAGAATTTGGGTTCACTGCAAAGTGAAGCTGATAGTGTTGGAGCTGCAATCAATTGGCGAAGACTGCCAAGAAAGTGATAATTACGAACAGTCTTAGGAGATTCACAAGAAGTGACTTGAGCAACTTGAGCTTTCTATGTGGATCCTATACCGATACCTTGGATTAGCCGCCGGGTGACAGGTGTCGACGTTGCAGCGGCAGCAGGAGCTGCTATGGTGGCAGCTTCTGGTGTAGTGGTTGTAGCTTGGCTGCATTTTTTTTTCGTGGAAAACGGTGGAACCAGCGTCTATTAGTATATTAGAGATGATCTATAGGACTATATATATAATTTCTTAATTTCATGCAATGATTTATAGGCTTTCAGCCGGCCGTCATTTCCGAGAAACAGCTGCTTTTTGATGCTTCAACAAAATGAGCTTACCGAGGCGACGAGCCAAAGTCCCAACGTCCAGATACTGAGGGCAAAAATCATGTGGAAAATTTAGGATCAAATGAGGTAAATGAGGGATGAACTGTGAAAAGACTATTTTAAAAGAATGGTTAGTAAGAGGTGGCACAAATTACATCAAATCATTGGTATGTCAACATTTTCGGTGGATTTGGTTCTGTTTTTTTTGTTGCAACCTAAGGTTCTATCTCTTCTTCCAATGATAGACCAGGTCAATCATCGGAGTGGTGTCCGGAGCCAATTCTTCAAGGGTGGTTTGAAATCTCTGATTTCCATGAAATCGATCCATGAAAAATAAAAAAATACATACAGAACTATCATTTGCAGTGCGTCTTGGGGGTATCCTATTGTATCCTCCTATCATCTTCCATCTCACCTTACCCATGGAAAACCCATGGGTGCATATGAGGCCCCTCCAGATTTGCAATTCGATCCTACTGGTCGTGTATGGGAGCTGCGAGCCACCAGACCGTAAGAACACCATCCGGGCTGGGGACGGTTGGAAGCTGGGCCGCGGTGAAGCTACGTGAATTTGGGACAGTTTAGGACGCATGGGCTTTGTATTCAATATGTATTAAATTCATTTTTTGATGGTGAATGACTTTGAGCATCTAGGTGCTGGTGATATTGTATACCTTAAAAAGGATGAAGAAGAGCTACTAGAGATTTGGCGGGAGTTTTCCTTCAATGACACAAACCCTCCGGGGTGGTCATAGTATTTTTTGGCGAGACACGCACGTAACTCGCATGTCACATACGTCAGGTACAAGCCTGGTGAAGAGATTGTCTTTAGCTATGGTGACAAGGACTTTTGTGCTTCAAAAATTCCGGCTGTTTGGAGCGAACATCTAAATTCAGCGCAGGATAGTGATGCCTTGCTTCTTCAACATGGGTTTGTCGAGGAGGAGAATTGGGCAGGTTTATCTACATTGTTTTTTTGGTTTCCAAGTGCTTCACTGGCTTCACTTTAAAATCTCGTTGGTAAAGGATGAATGGTCGTTGTTGCTCCAAAGAAGGATTTTCAAAGGAATGTTCGAACGACTTTTTTGACATTATGATCCACTTTTTCCAATAATTCATTGCTTTGCTTTCCTATTTGTTTCTGTTTGACTCTCGGACTCTAAAAGCAATTTCGCTTGCGAGGACAATGCTGCCGACGTCTTGCAATTGGCTGTCCCTGAGGCGTTTTCAACAAGCAAAGCCAGGGATACAATCATGACAATCATCTTGGAATACTTGTTCTAGAAATATTTTGAATATGGAATGGAATATCCCCAAAGGCAAAACTATTCCCCGAAATATCAACATAATTTCATGTATTCAATGTATTCATTTTGATTCTATTTTGCAACAAACCCTGCATGACTGCCAAACAGATGCCAAACTTGTTCGATCATGAAGCGGCCAGAAGCTTTATCAATGTCTTTAAAACGCCCCAACATCCTTCAAACTCATCACCACGTGTTGGGTATCACGTTTCACAGATCAGATTCTTGTCACACCCCCCCAGGATTGTGGACCGATGAGCCATCTGAAGATTCAACCTACATATCGCAGTGGTCATCAAAAAGATTCCACAACTCAAGAGGATGGTATCTATTTTGGTGAAAAATGATGTGGTACAAATGTTTTTCTGATATTTTTCTTGGATGTTTTTTTCGAGGATGTCGCGGGTTCCAATGGTCCTTGGTCGTTGTTGAACAGGCTGGCACCTTTGGCCTCTCTTCCGAGGTGCCGGGGGTGGGTTTTTCGAGCATCCCATTTGGTTCACAAGTGCATGTAGATTCGCAAAGTATCGCAAAATGATGTTTAATACTAGATACTTTTAAGCTGAGTTTGGAATAGAAGTGACAAGTGTTTATTTGTCAAGTTCACTTTTGAAGTTCGCTGGTGATCATTTGAATTCATCCTTCAGAATCCTTCTGTTTCAACAAAAACCCCATGTAGTGAATGTGAATCATCGAGTCCTGATCTCAATTTTCAGAAGGCTCCCAACTTGCCAAGGTGAAGGCTCAACTGGAGAAGTTGTCTCTTCAGGACAGTCGGTTCACAGCGAAGACGACGACATGTCACTGTCGTAGAGTTCTCGTGTTTAATGACTTTAGGTCATCCTATGTCAAATAGTGTTCAATGATAGGACATAGGCGAGAGACCTTAGGGTTCAACTGCTTTTGGTTTCTTCAAAAACTGCAGAGTTACCTTCTTACATTCTGAACATTTGATATCTCCAGCCTCCAGCAAGCCTGAAAAAAACCACAGGCTTGCTTTGAAACCTGCCACAACCCGTTGTTTGATCTGTTTGCGCACCGTGCAACACGACGATATGGGTAGATAATTATATGGTTCAGTTGGGGAAATCTCCTTGGGGGGCCTTCAACCCTTGGAGAGTTGGGCACCCAGGAGTTGAGGTTTGACAAGTTGGACCAATTGCAGGTGCCCAAAAAAAACCAGTTGGACCATCACAGGGATTGTGGGGCCCATCCGAAAAATTTGACATCCCTTTTGGGACCTTGTTTGTTTGGGCATGTTTTTTTTTTTGCGAATTTTAAGTATCAGTCAATACAAGAGAGTTGAGGGAAAAAGGTCGGGTTTTTACGTTTTTTTCTTTTGAGCGAAGATGACGGATCCTGCAGGGTGGGGAACTAGGAGCGTAGATCAAGGCCCTGACGTATCATTCCAGCATTCAATTCTGCAGTTTTTCATCCAAAACTTCGTTTCACCGGGCTCGGGTTGAACCAGTCGGGATGCGACGTCGAGGGGTTGGAGCTTTAGCTTCCTTGCTTGGTGTGTTGGGTGCTTGGCATGCACTGATCCGCCGTTTTGTTGTTTCTCTCAGTGGTTTTTGGTGGACATATATATATATATATACTAGTACTTTTAATTTATGTCTGATAAAGCCACCCACTTAGATACACCTTGATGCGTGTAGGTTTCCCATGTGTTTTCTTAGTTGATTCTTGGTAGATTGGATGGAAGCTGGCTTTAGGTTTCTAGTTCAATACATCTTCTCACAAGCCTGCTTGATGCTCCTTGATATGTCTTACCGTGCCCGTGCGCGTACCCAGGTACCTTGCTGTCGTTGCCATTATTGTTTATTCCTCAAATCTCCAAGCCTGGGCTCGTTGCTCGTGGTGCTGGAAACAAACTCTATACCAAGGAACGTCAGCAGACTGTGGACCCACGTTTTATTGCGCCTCCAGACGCTTCGCACATCCCAACGTGAAGTTTTTTTTGTTTGTTTCCATTGAACAAGTTTCCCGTGTGATTGGTTGTTGGTTGATTTTTTTTTAAAGGGGATGATGCCATTTTAATTTGCACTGAGCATCATTTTTGGATCCTCACAGCTCGTAAATTGGATCCTCACAGCCCATGGTAATTGGCTTTTAAGGTACTGCCTTTTTTTCTTGAATTCCTCTTGCTACTGTTGATGGAGGAAATCCTGCACCACCAGGGATGGTGCTCAAACCCTGGTATCATAATGGGATAAACTACCAACCTCAACTGGTTAGCCGGATTTCTGAACCATCAACCGTATCACTATGTATATTGTGTATCGACTCCATTTCAATTACCGAGGATGTCTTCAAATACCGAGGGCCAAACCCAAAAGTGCGCCGGAATCGGAGGCCCAGTGGAGTGGCTACAGAACAGCTGCAGGCACCAAAGAAAGGTGCAAAAGTTCCTTCCAAAGGATTCTCGTTTTGCACACGTTGGTTGGGGACGTAAAGAATTTGACGCACAAAAAATAGCACACCAAAAGGTATGGAATTTTCTCAAGGGTGAGATTTGGAAACCACGTTGACTTTGGGGGTACAAAAAAAAGCATGGATTCAACAAGACTTTGGGACTGTTTTTTTGGCCTTTGGTACTTGAAATTCAGCACCTAAATTCAGTATCTTAGTTTTAAGTCATTTTTTCGGAACTTCAATCAGACTGACATAGGTCAATGTTAGGCAATGTTTCAAACACTAAGAGTTGTTGGGTAATTAAAAAAAACATCCTGCATCGTCCCAAACACGCGAGGATCAAAGGTATTTTTGCGTCACATTGGCTGGACTGCCTCTTGACCTGACAATCTAACATGAGGTTTCTTTACCGTTTTTTGATTTTGTAATAATCTTAAGCAAATGACAGATCCAAGTATTTTTTTTTTCGAGGAACGGTTTTTATGGTTCCAGCCGACTCAAGCCCTTGACGTGTTGTTTTTTTAAAACTACCTTTTATGTGCTGAGCATTTTGAAACCTGTGCTAAAAACCAGGTCGCAGATGGTGAAATGTTTGACAGTTCCTTGCTGCGGGGTCAAGGTGCCGAAGAATACGAGATGTCGGAGGCCGACAGGAAAGACAGGGAACTTGATATCAAAACACACAGGTCATGTCTGGGTAGGAACAACCGATTTGTGGCAAAAATGTTTGAAAAAATCTCTGGACATCTCACAGGTCATGAGCAGTTGGCGAGGTGCACTTTTGGAAATGCGCGAGGGTGAAAAGACACGCATTTGGGTGCCTGCATCCCGTCCCAGTGAGCTGGAATGGGGCAAGCTCAGTGAACGAGGGCTTCTTGGACAGGTCATGTTGCCAAATAAGAGACGGTTGCATTTGACTCATTTCACATATGAGATTGGATTAAAGGATGTTGAGATTCTCCACAATGAGTTTTCACAACTTTTAAGTCAGCCCCGCTCCATCTGTTTTTTCAGCGGCAAGCTCATCCATCCAGTCACCCATTGTGTAATGGATATTTTGCCAGTTGCCACGACGCCATGACGCCATGCAGGAAGTTGGAAGTTATACTTGTTTATTCAGTAGATCAACAGGTCGATATCATTATAGGACAATAAAGAAGGTCTCAAAATGGGTCTTTGTAAAGTTTCGCAGGATTCTGACATTCACATATGTAGAAGATTTCCAAGACCGAACCTTTGGGTTGCAGATGAGTAGATGTTTGGGAGATGTTTATTTGTGGGCGTTCAGTCACTTTTTTCGAGTATGTTATGGATGTTTTTCCTCAACAATATCAGTCCTAGTCCTGTTGAACTGAGTTTTGGCGGTACCTGCAATATGTCGCTGGCCCCCCCGTATATGTGTTTCACTGAGGCAATATCCTTGGGTTTTTGAGATAGAGCTGGTACGAGTGGAAGACTCGATCCCGTGGTACGTTTTTGCCATTCTGCTGTCACCCATCTTGATTGGCGAGCTCTACATCAAAATCACAGGGAAAACACCTGGTGAAGCTGTGAATGAATATTTGTATGGAGATGTCCTCCGAAATTTGTGAGGATATGACGCGTTGCACGGAAAGAAAAACAAGAAACCATTTGTACATCAGATTTTGAAAGCATCTAGGCAGAGAGGATGCCTGTCACATACCTTGGCCCTCGCTTCTTTGTGGTGAAGATAAGAGACATGGTGATCTGCCCAAAGCTGCGTGCTTGGAAGATGTCTTACGATCCCATCAGAGAAGCACAGAATGTGCTTGGATCAAAGCCTATTCAAAGATATTTAGATATTTAGCTGTGAGACCCTGCATCCAAGTGGCTGCACAGAAGCAAAGGCAAAAGAAATGTTTGTCTCTCCGCAAAATGTCCTCATGCAGCATCCTTTCCATAAAAGATTGCACATGATCTTGTTGTCTTTGCAATCATTTAACCATCCCCCATTTCCATCCATTTCCTGGGGTGGGGGAAACTGGCTGAACGGGTTGAAACTGTGGCGCCAGGTCCCAAAGACGAGCTTGAAGGAGGCTCGGGAGGGAACCGGAAGAGACTGGCTACAAGGATCGGAACAGACTATGGTATACGTAGAACATGCATTTTTGTGCACATTTTTATTAAGACAAGGATTGTAGAAGAATAGTGACAGGCTTTAGACATTTGTGCATCTCTATACATTTATATATAGGTCTACATATATATATATATGTATACACACAGTATGTCTAAAATGTTTATATAGATATGTTTATATGACATGAGAATTGAGCGAAAGGTCCATGAACAGGGATGAAGGGCGTTCGCCGAAAGAATTGGCAAAAGTCCAACGCAAAGACGCTTCACTTATGTGTGGGAAAGTGAAACATGGAGGTTGCGAAAGTTTGTCAAAAGTGTTGTTGTTTGGCGGAGTAGATCAAGCCGCAAACCTCATAATCTATTCAAACAATTCATGCATGATATAGACACAACTAAAGGATACTAAAGGTTTGTACCAAATATATACCCACCATTTACCATCCATCCTCTCCTGCATCAAGCACCTCGGATCACCAAGCGTCGACATCAGCTCCGTTGCCAGGCAATTCAAGCAACATTGAGAAGTGCAGCAAAGGAGTGCAAAGAATCAGATGATGAGAAGGCCAAATGAAAGGAAGAAAACATCTGAGCGCCAGGGAGGTTGTTTTTTTGATGTGGCAAGTCTTGTGCTGTGAACAGATGTGATCTTGTTTGTTTTGCGAATGAATATATCTATATAAACATATGTACAACATATATATATATATATAAATATCTATTGTATTGCTGTATTATATATATCATCCATAACTTGGTGCCTGGTTTTGGATATCAAACGGCTTTGTTTTTCGGTGGCTGCCTTCAGGTGGCAGCCAAAGTATCTTCTCCTGGTATTGGTCGTGTGCTACTGTGTACCTCGATGGGATAAATTGCCTTTGAAAACATTGAAACACGTGTGTCATTTGGGTGAAAAAAGGTCTGGCTGTTTGGGTTAGAGGGGATTGTACTACCTGGTTACTATACCTTCTATTATCAAGGATTATTGCAGCGCATTATTTTAATCCTTATTTTTCACAACCACTACAGCAATGGGATAGGACCGGATAGGATAGAGTTTTTCTTTACACTGCTCATCTGATCAAACCAAATGTGGCACGAACGATCCCTGTTCATGGCTAGTTGATCCCACTGTTGGGGGCGGGATACTTATTACTTCCTCTGAAAATATACTGCACAGTACATATAGATATAGAATATAATGTGTATCTACATTCTATAATTTACATCTAATTTAGATATTCTTTCAGGGCTTACGTCCCAGGGTGGTTAGATCAAAGCACTATCAACAGATGCTAAAGGCTGGCGCCGAGAGCGGAGGAAGCTCCTTCAGTTGGCAGCCGAAGAATGGCAGGTGGGAGCGGTGCAACTAGCCAAGCAGCTTGGAGCTGCGGAGAGTTTCCCTATGGTGAATTCCACCTGATGTCGTGATGTTACCCAAAAAGGACTCAAAATGACGTTCTTTCAAAAGTTTGATTGGTGGTGAAGTATTGCAATTCACCCAGATACCCTATCCCATGGCATCCATGTATGATTTATGGTATATATTTGCCCACATTTATCATAAAAATCAACCATTCATGTAGGTGAATATACCAGTCCCACGGATGGTATGGGTATGTAACGTAACCAAACGTTAATGAAAAACCCAGATGGTCTTGATTGCGGTGGCCTACTAGCCTGAGAGGGTATACATCAAATGGTACACGGGTTGGTCTGAGATTTTTTTTAGGCCGCACAACTTATCAAAATCATCAAGGGACACATGAACATCTCCCAGCAGAAATTTACCATTTATCGATTACCAGCAGATTTTAGTACTGTTCGACATTCTCATAACAAATTCCCTTCCACACATCAGCAACGGCCGCCTGCCTCAATTTGCCGGAACCATTTCAGGTGGACCTTTCCGGTGGCTGATTTTTCGGATTCGATTGGCAAAAAGATGCGTATAGAGATTTGTTGGTTGGATGATGGATGGGCTCTTTGACAAAGGGTGTGTAGAATGATGTAGAGTGTGTGGTCCCCAGAAAACCCAGGTTGGCGGATACAAGGACATGACTTTCCGTTGTAGAAAAAAGTCAAGTGGTAGCAATGGAACCCTTCAAATTTGTACAATTCCAATCATCATTTTGTATGAGGGGTTTTCATTCCATATTAACATATGTACTGGTTAAGAGGTTACGGATCTCTTCTGCAAACAGGTTGTTTTTGAAAGTCTTTGCAACAGTGTTTCTGCTATAGTTGAAATTCCGAAGTCGTGTACTTCCCATCATATCCTTGGGTACACGTCCCTGCACATTGACTTGAAGTCAGTTGAGAAGTCGGTTTTGTGTTTTGCTACAGTGACAGTGAAGACGTATCTGCAACCCAGACATACCCGGACGGATCGAGCCTGCCAAATCCCATTTTACACAGTGCACCTGGTCTGAATAGCCGTGATTGGACCTCACAAACCTCTGTATTCTCTGCAGTCCTTTTCAGTGAGCCACGTTCACCACAAGCTCGAGATGTTCTTACGGTGGCGGTCGGCCAAATCTTGTGCCATGTTTCTGCATCTTTTTCTGATGGCGGAAATTGCTTTCGGCACCACCGTGCACCTTCGCTTGGGAATGGCACTTCAGGAGGAACCAGGGCGGGTGGCCTCTTTTAACAAGCTCCAAATTTATAGACATGAAATTCAGAAGAGGGTAGATCAGACGCGAAAAGGTCATTGTTTTAGCATGTTTTTACAAGGTCCAGGCCTGCTGGTGAAGTACATGTAGTACTGTCATTAGATTAGAAGCTGAAATCATCAATTGATTCACTAGCCAGATCATCATAAAATTCACTGCCATAGAAACCACGAGAAACTCACGAAGTCAGGATTCATCCTCCTCTTAGCTCATCCTCTATAATACATGCGGACTGTGTTTGGAGTAGGTGGAAACAGCAAATCAGGAAGTGATCAATCATCTTCAATTTTCAGAGTGATTCTACTCTTGCGGATGATGTATCTCATTTGGTCCCATGTGGATTGCTGTTGACAGTGATCCTTTGGGGCAAAACCAGGATGTGGCTCCGCTGGGTGTCTATGTGGCCGGCAGCTTCAATGAATGGAACGCGAATGCCACGATGCTGACGATGCAAGAAGATCAGATCTATGAGATTTCTCTGGAACTTCAACCAGGAGAATATGAATTTAAGTTCATCAATGGCAACTCATGGAATGATGTTGAAGAAGTACCCTATTCCTGCAACCTGGAGTTGTTGAACAGTTGATTTTTTTTAAAGGTTCGTTCAGTTGTGGTAGCATATAGGATTCGTTCTCATCCTCTTGCGCAAATCATGATTTTCTGTCAAGAGCAACCCTATACCTCTATATATATCATTATTATCATTTTATTATCTTTCATGATAAGTATTATTATAAGTAGATTATTATTGTTTTTATATTTTTATTTAATTNGCTAAGGCAGCGAGCAGAAATCTGGACACTTCAATCGTCAGATCACTGTGGGCAGTGAACAGGTTGAGGTCGATGTCTGTTTCAGTGCCTGTGTTCCTTGTGACAAACTACCACCGTGCAAGTTATACACTTGTCCACCTCCCATGGTCCATCGATTGAACAAATTGGATGTCATCAGCACCTTAGCGAGTGAATGTTGCGAGACAGTTGGTATGTTCAATAAAGATGTGGTGGTACGCAGTGCTGGTTGGTCAGATGGCAATAGTGTATCTTTCTGGCTGAATGGCAAGATGATTTACTCCACAAGCAACAGAGGTTTCACAGTGATGCTTCTAACGCCTCAAGGTGAAGTATTAGAGCCTCAGAGTTTTGATACGCACATGGACTCGACAGACTTGGAAGATTTTTTGGAAGCTTTGCCTAGTAACAGCACCATTTTGCTGGGAGTTTCTGATGAAGCATCTTCTGCCCTAAGTCCCAGGCCGTTTTTTTGGGAGGGGCCAGGTGACTAAGGGAGACTGGAAGAGGGAGTTTAAAAACTTTTTAGCCTCTTTTGGCATATGGAGATTGCAGCTTCTGCACTTCCATGTCTGGGTGATATGAAGATCAATATGATCAATGAAGATATGAATGATCACAGATAGCCATATAGCGAAGCTTTCAAAAATCAGGTTCAAGGAGCTGAGTGGCTGCAACCTTTGTAATTCTAGGATCCAGTTTCTTCATGTTTCTTCATGTTTCTTCAACTTCAACCAGCGCTGTGGTCGTTGTGGATAAATGCAGCAAAAACAACATACGTATTCCCGGCTTTTGGGTGACCTGCCGGGCTTTGTTCGTTGGTATTCGGGTTGGCCCTGGGGTCGCAGGGCCAAAGACTTGATGACATCTTGTGGTGCTCAACAGATTGGCGCATTGACTTGGCGTGGTTCCTATGCATTGATTGGTGTGAAGGATGGTACCGCCTGGGCTGAAGCCATTGCCATCGCGGGTGATGGGATGGCCGTGGCTGTGGCTGTAGTGCCATGGCAAGAGTTGCCACCTGAAATGCTGCCTTGGTGTGACACAAAGGCACCCATGTTAGCTACCAAGGGAGAAATGCATTCCAGTGGCAATCTCGAAATTCACGCTCCAAGTGGCAAGTGTCGATATCAGGTCTTTGAAGAGGAGAGTGCCAAGACATGTTTCTCAGCCAATGGAAGTGTTGATTTGTTGTTGTGCCAAAGTGAAACTGATTTTATATTGACATGTTCGATTCAACGATTACATCATATTAAATCAATTTACAGTAGTCATACCAAAGACCAGTTTGAATCTCCGCTTTTTGCTTTTTGGATTCGTTCCATTTGGGGCCCTTCCGAGAGGTTTGAGTGGTGCTTGGATTGTGGTACTTGGAACCTCCAATGCACAACTCTTGGCCAACAGTCTGCTGTTCATGATGGCAGGCAGCGAGGCAAGTGAGCATATTCATTTTGGCAAATACAACTTCCACGACTTCATCATTGAAAATGGTGCTATCTCCTATCACAACGTCATTAAAATTGATGATATGCCAGTTTGTAAGCAGAACACTACTGGTGCTCGTGAGCAAGAACGACGATGTCAGGAGCATTGGAATGTGAACAACTCAACAAAGCTCTTTGAAAGGCGTAAGATCTCAAGTATCCAAGCTCTAGTATGGGTCCCCTTTTGTTGGGGATGGATTGAGACGGTGAGCCTGTTGGCCATATTGTTTCAAGGAGAGATTTTATGTGTTTGTGTTCGAAATCCCGAAATCCCCTCCAGGATCTCTTTTCATTGGAACTCTCCAAAGCACCAGCACCAACAGCGGGGCGCATTCGAGTGACCATGGTTATTTCATTCTTCTGGGAACGTGTGGGCTCTGTAATGGATGTTGTTGAAGCTGATGTGGCCTGGAAGGAGCGTTGTAAAACAGACCTAAAAACATATCTGGCAAAGGGAATTTTGGTTGCTTAATGAATAGGAGGAGATGATGTGATGGAGATGTGCAATTGAAGGTAATCAAGCAGATCAGGCAAATTCAGCTTTCTTTTTGATTAGCTTTGAAATAGGCAGTGCGAATTTCACAGCAATAAGCCCGGATACCTCCTCACTGACTGTCACCCTCACTAGCACTCTCAGCAGAACTATCTATCACTATCATTCATCATCAGTCATGGTAGGCAAGAACATCAAAAGTTTGAAATCTGACAGGGTACAAACCCTTGATGGCTGTTTCTGGGTATCCAAGTAGTCTTGCAATTTTATATACTTCCAACCTTTTGGGGGTGAACATTTGAATCCGAATTCTGCCATTTTGGAACGGCCCACCAGGAGGTGAAAGTAGGCTATGTCACCCAGGTCGTGGCCTGGTATTTGGTATGTCAAAATATCAAAAGCTGGTTGTGCCCCAGATCGGAGCTGAAGTCTCAAACCGAGGAGAGTGACAGGGAGTTTTGGCTGGCGGAAAAACCATTGAAAACCATGGAACTCATGTTTGGTGGTTGGAGAAGAGCCAAGGATGATGTTTCAGCCATAAGTTGAGATTTATGTAATTCATTTACCTTGATGAATTTGACTAGTGAAGTGCCATCAGCAGCGTTTTGGCAGGATGAAGTCTTTGCAAAGTTCAGCGCTGAGATGGAGCTCGTACTTCAACGAATGGAAGCCTCTTGTACCCTTTCCACTGGTCGAGCGGCACAAGGTTTTGGTTGTGTGCTTTGGATGAAGCCATTGGAGGGATGTGCTAAGGATGTGGTTGGTAGGGTTAACTTGGTGATCATGTTGCAAGCATGGCTTGTGTTTCACCACAGTCACAGTCCTCGACAAAGTGAAATGCTGAGAAACCGGCAGCCAGATTATGAAGGATGTGTGCTTGCAGCTTGTGTTCTACGTTGGAGACAATCCTGAACCCTAAGATTACCGCAAAAGAGTATATAAGAAAAACTTCCACCTGATTTGCATCATTTCACTGGTTTCTGAAGAACATGATATTAATTAGCCGAAATTTTTCGTTTTTTCCTACCAGGTTTTTTAGCATTTTTCCCCAACTGAGGTGGTGGGAAGCAACAGCTATACCGAGGCACAGGGGCCCTTACTGGATGCCTTCCTTCGCTTCAATGCGCGTGTCATGGATGCAATGAGCAGCAGAGCCACTGGAACTTTCAGGGCCTTAGATTTTTTTCAGGCTCTGCAAAAGGGGATGCTGAACAGGGAAATTTTGAAAAAGATGGGGTTTGGATATGTTTCGATATGTTTTGATACGTTTTGATATGTTTCGATACGTTTTTGATATGTTTTGATATGATTGTTATTTGGGTAGTTTTTTGGTAGTTGAAATGTTTAAAGTTAGAGTTGTGATATTTTTCAGAAGACGTGAATGAATTTCGAAAGGTCCCTGAGAGTGGGTGCATCCAAACTTTTTCACCTTTGAACAAAAATGAAGAGAAGCCATTTAAAACAGGTGACCACGTAGCAAAAATATGGATGTAGGGATTCTGTGTCAATGTGGATCATTTCAAGCACCTTGTGAAGGTGGGAGAAGCCATGCCACGAGAGACCTTGGCTGGGCACGGTTCTCAGCGCTTGCATCTCTGGCTTTGGACTATGATTCTGGGAGGCCAAAGACCTTTACTTCGGATAGAGAAATTGTTGATACAGTCACCCTTGACTTGACATGTTTTCGAGAGTTATACAGTTTATACAGTCCAACTTGAATGCGTTGTGTTTGTTGTTGTTGTTGTTGTTGTTGTTGTTGTTGTTGTTGTTGTTGTTGTTGTTGTTGTTGTTGTTGTTGTCGTTGTCGTTGTCGGTCGTTGTCGTTGTCGTGGGCGTGGTCGTGGTGCCTGTTGTTCACTGGGACTTGTAAAGAGTGGCGCATCAAGATTTAGCTGTTTGTTGGAAATTCACAATTCTTGCCTTAAACTCCGCTGGTCGCGACATTTCACAGCCATGTGCCACTGGAATGTAAACCAAACAACATGACATGGTCATATGAATTCTGAGAGGTGATAGGATGATGATGATGATGATGATGATGATGATGATGATGATGATGATGATGATGATGATGATGATGATGATGATGATGATGATGATGTTCATTTAAAACCGTTTTCAAGAATGATATATAGCATCTACTTTATCCCATACTGTATATTACGCTTCCACATGTTTTTGTTTAAATATGCACAAATCATCAGATCAGCAGGCATGACCAGATAGCAGAACCTGATCTATGTATCATTATGTGTCATGTGATTGCAATATGTACATGTATATATATATATATACACATTATCCTTTTGTTAATACATCAAACAAAAACCTTCAGACGTGGATGTGTCATATCCTGCCACGAAAATGCTCATATACCATTCTTATGTCATCAAATATCACGTTATCTCAGCATACATCATAACATGGCTTCACATCGCATCTCATCATCTATCATCATTATCACACATCCTCATGAGCAAACCCTTTCCTTTCCATGGCCAAAGCTTTTGAATGGTGTGATTGTATCCGAGTTGCTCGGTATGATTGTAGTCAAGGCTTGAAAGTTTAAGCTGTTTATTCCTTGCTATCCTCCCCGAAAGCCTTAACGCTAGTCGAAAGTGGACCCCCATCCTGAAAGGTACATGAAATAAGTTTCCAACTACTACGGTCTATGTGACATTTGCTGATATCTCGCTAGGCTGGTGCCCACAAGATCTCGCATCCAAGCATTGGCGGGTGGAATTTCAGGGACCTCTTTGCAGTGCAGAAGATTTGGATTTTGCTTTTTGCCCACGGGTCAGCTATGGGATTGGTTGGCATTGTATGAATAGCATTCCATGTACCATGAAAACGTTGGCTGAAGAAGTACCAAGCACCACGGTTTCTACTGTTGTTGAGCTGATTCCTGTCACCTTCCGTGTTGGGATGGTCAATGAAGTGAGTACAGCAGGGGTTCACCTGGCTGGCAGCTTTCAATCCTGGGATCCCGCTGCTACCCCTATGAACCTCAACCAGGCGGGCACAGAAGTCGTAAAAAAACACATGCCAACAAAACCCATGGGTTACATGGATTAAATCACCGTGATTGATTTCACCGATTTCACCGATTTGCAGGATCTCAACTATGAAGTGACACTTTACTTGAGCAGCGGTTCCTATGAGTTTAAGTTCATCAATGGCAATTCTTGGGACGGTGCGGAGCAAATTCCCAGCTTTTGCAGTGCAGGTGGGTTTGGCAATCGCGCCCTGATCGTTTCCTCGATGCCTTTGGTTGTAGAAACCTGCTTCAGTGCTTGTGAGCCATGCAGTACCATCGGTACCACAAGCATCCCACCTGGCACAGTCACACAGACCGACACCATGAGCACTACAAGCAGCACAACGGAACTTTTCTTACCAGTTGATGGTGGCTTCGACCGAGCATGTCGTGGTTCATCACCCACAGACAACCAGGCTCATTACTTCACAGTGCTCTTTGCTACCAGCCTTCTTGAGTGCAAATCGCTCTGCGGTGTTCAGCCATCCTGTGTCGGAATTGAATACAGCAGTGGTCGCTGTGAAATTTGGACTCAAGAAATTCAAGCAACTGCCAGCATTTCTGGCTTCCAATGTTACAAGCTGAAGAAGCTTTCATCTCCTGAACCTTCGATCTCAGAGTACTTTCATCCTGTGGATGGAGCTGAAGATCGAGCTTGCCGCGGCAAAAATGCAGGAGACAACCATCCAAGTCATTATGATGTGGTCAGCGTGCAAACTTTGCAAGAGTGTCAGGAGAAATGTGTTGAGGCTGCAATTTGTGTTGGCATTGAGTATAGTCTTGGGCGTTGTGAAGTGTGGCATCGGACTGAAGGAATTGAAGCGAGCATTGAATTGGAAGGATTCTTGTGTCAAAGTTTCTTGGCTTTTTTTCCAGAAGTTGTTGAAAGAATGTTGGGCATTGCGTATTTTGCTGCATTTCTGCCACCCCTAAGTTTTCTTTTGACAAAACTTGACAAAACATTTGGTTTGAATGGCATTTAAAAGACTTTGAGCACAATTTCAGGATATCGATCGCAGCGTTTGCTTCAAAGCGTATCAAATCAAGGATTTCTACGTGGCAAGCGCAATTAGTGATTTATTTTGTGCACTCATAATTAGATACAGCAGCAGTTTTGATGATGTCACCGGTGTGGCTGCATATTGCAGCAATCTCTAAGTGCCAGTGTGAGCAGGTTCAATTGATGACGACCCACGCATGGGTTTAACCGCTAACTTCAAGCCTTCACCACCGGATGACTGTAGGTCATTGCTCAAGATATCTCAATATTTTATCTCTGAACTCCACCAGTTGCATCCGGTTGCTTGTTCGGTAACAGTGACCCGTAGACATCCCTCACGACATCATGTCACTTCACTTCACTTCACAATTTTGAGCTTTGGCCACACAGACAGACGTTTTCCCAATTACAGATCTGATTTGATGGCCTGGCAAAAGGGAGGTTGCAATTCCTCAAGAAGTCTTGCATCTCATACTCCAGCACATCAAATTCAGCAGCCAGCCGCCCTGGCTCCTACCGGAAGAAGATTCGTTAGGTGCCGATGTGGCTTTTAGACCTGTTTAGTGCAGTGATGCTTTTTTTTTGGAGACAATGCCTTTGGAGCTGTTTTGTCAGTCGACATTTCTGCAGGAGGATTCTGTAGATTCTGTAGAGATCACAAGGGCGGGACAGCCTTGATGGTGAAATCATGAATACCCTTTCGATTTGGATCCCATTTTGATTTTGGTAGTCTTTTTTTGGCGATTCTGTTGAATGACTCGAAATAGACTGAAAGACTGTACAACTGGTAGATTGTCTTGCACTGTTTTGCATATCGGAGTGAATCATGAGATTGTATCAGTATCACAGCTTTAATCAGCTCCATGGCACTGTGCCATCATTTTTGGCTGATATCAGCGCCAGAGGCGTTGAGTTGGCGCCATGGGAACCTCGTTCCTTCTCCCAGTAGTACAGCTATGCAACAGCTGGAGCTCAAGGTTTCAGTTTGTTTACAAAAACGAGGTATGGAAAAGGAAAGGATTGTGAAACATCGTGCACACTCAGGTCACGAATGAGAAATTTCCAATGGCAAAAAAGCATAAAAAAGCCTTCAATGTCTCGATACCCAAAATGTTCAATTGATGTCTCGTCGCATTGGCCGGGCAGAATCCAACTGGTGGAATTGAAACCGCAAATGGTTTCATTTTTGGTGATTGGAAAGGATGACACCCGGAGGTTTTGGTTCTAGCTGAGGTTGAAATATGCAGATTTCCTTGAATGGATTCAACTGGAATGGCAAGCAAGCAAGTAAATCCTCTTGGGCAAGATGGGGATTTTCTAGTCACGATGAGTTGGTCTTTTGCAATATTGTCATTGGGGTTTGTGGTTCAACAGAATTTGGGGAATCAACAAACTTAGACACTCAAAAGTAGAAACCACAAAAAACCAGGCAATCCCACATTGATGCATTTTTCAGACAGCACATGCTCGACCTTCATGGTTTTCGTCGTGGACTGACTGCGGGAGGCTGAGGCCAAAAACCACTGAGCGAGGCTCTCATGTTTCGCTGACAAACCTGACGACCAAGGTGCCAATTCCACACCGGACTTTGCCACCACGTGTGGCCGCCGGACCTGTGAGACCAAAGACCGTTCCCCCCATTGGGAGGCCTTTGGTATCTACATCTCTCAAGACTTCAGGCAGGCCTTTTTTTTCCAAATTTTTCAGATGCGCAAAGATCTGGATAAATACCCCCAAAGGTGGTTGAGTCGGGAGAACCTGACAAAATGATTCAAAATGATTCAGAATGACTTGTTTCAGGGTGATGGAATAGTCATGAATAATCAATATCCACCCAGAAACATGGAATATTGTAACTTCAATGTAACTTCCTTCTGATGTGAACTTGCAATTTCGCTTCATTGCATGGCATGGCACGCAACCAGGCCTTTCTGTGCACCAGCGTGCTGGCTTAGCCACTATGGTTCCTCGTATGCAAATGTAGCTCCACCTTCAACGTACGTAAGGATAGTGATCATGATATCACACATACACACACACACACACATGTGTCAACGAACTATCCAAACGCATGGTCCCTTGGCATGTGTTTGTTGCATTGAAGCACAGCGTCACGAGATTTTACGAGTATATAGAACAATTATCAGCATATTATCAGATTGATATGATAATTAGACTTAGATTACATGGGGTCATTTGTGTGCTGTGAGATGTGCAGACCTTCCTTTGACATTTTCTTGATGCAAGCCTCAATTTAGGCTGCGATAGCTGCTAATCGAGTTGCAGTGCATCATGGAGAGAAGTTGTCAGACGAGTGCGCAGAATCTTAATCTCATTCAGATTGGGGCTTCCACTGAGTTTCATTCAATTCTGTGATTGAAATCTGCCACCATTTCAGACTGCTTGGAACTTATGCCAAAAATGACGAGAGGTACACTTGCAGGTGGCCTGTCTCAATGCAAACATTCCGCGTTCGATTTCATTTTGGCCGCACACCATGGAGCAGAAGCGTTCAAATGGCAGGATTCCGAAAACAGATTCGGAGATCTTGAACTTCTTCCTCTGCTTTCTAGCAGACCGAGGCCCAAAGTTACAAAGTTATGGCTCTTCCTTTTACTTCCTCCATGACTCTCTGGCAGGCTTGCAGGATGTGCCGGTCTTTGTGAATGGTGGATATGTGAGATCCCAAGTTTTCACAACTTGAGACAGTTTCACAGCTTCACAGGTGATCTAATCAAGGATCACATGTTCGGGTGAAAAACCCTTTGACTCCAAGCAACAGATCTTTTTTCTAGGGAACACACATGATTTACGAACCAATCCAGGGTAGGATTCTCTTTTGTAAAAAAAAAACACCTAGGTGGTGGCAACTCAGATATTTTCTTAATTTTCACCCCTACAAATTGGAGAGTGATCCAATTTGACGAGCATATTTTTCAGATACTGTTGATGGAAGAAATCCTGCACCACCTGGGATTTATAAAACCCTGTAAATCATGGGATAAACTACCAATCTCAACTGGTGAGCCGGATTTCTTCCATCAACAGAGTCATATCCCTGAGGTTCGAGATCTTTTGCTTGGAAAAGAACCTGATGACTTGGATTTGACCTTATGCCTTCGGGATTGTCCCGAGGAGGTGGAGTGTATGGATCATGTTTCCGGGAGGGAGGGAATAGTTGTTACATCAACTTAAAGAGATTTGGGGGTGAAAGTGAAAGTATAAATTCCCAGATAGAAAAAGAGATGTATCAAATCATATCATTTTTCACAATCATGATATATCATTGACGACATCATTAATCATAGCCATAAATGACAAAATCTCCTCCCTCTCCATGGTGAACCGACCTGACGGATGGAGGTCACTGTTGCAGCGCTGCTGGATGAGATGAAAGGCTATGTGGAAAGCAGGCGCGACAAAAAATTGGAAAATCAAATCTGTACACAAAAAAAATGTGATATGATAATACGTATACATATATTAATGTAATATATCAATATATATATATATGTATATATGTATGTGACATATGCTGTTGCAGATGAATATGATACATCTTCCAATTCCTCAGATTGACCTGATGTCCAGTCTACTCCTTTTTGTGGCCTTGAAAGGCCAGAATTTGGCCTGACAGAGTTCAAAAATGTTTGGAGCTTAGTGAAAGTGCTGACCCTCTTGAACTTTTGTACCTGGGAAATGATATGAAAGCAACCGCTATTTGAACCAATCCACTTGAAACGTACATTCGTTGGGGTGCCCCACTCGATACTCACTGTTTCTCAGACAACGCTAGAGACGATCTTTGCCAAGGCAACCATCCTTTCCAATGAGTCCAAAGACAAGCAACTGGACACCTTCAAGGTGTGATTCGACAAAAGATCCAATAGTTTTTTGGGGGATGTCACAAAATTCGGAAACTCACAACCAGGGTCGGTGAATGTAGGGTCCGGACTCTCCCTCACCAGTGGATTGAACATGGGCCAAGACACGTTTTGAGACACACCGATGACTTTAGATCATTGATCTATAGTCATCCCCCAATGTACAGAACATGGAATTGGGTGTCCCCAAAAAACCAAACCATAACTTGGGCACATTCTACTTACATGGGAATGATTGTGGTGGTTCTCAGTTTTCTAAAGAAAAAAAGTCTTATGCGAATATGTGAGAGACAGTCGAAAGGTTCATGTAGGAGCATTGTTGGAATAGAATACCGTGGAGGCATGGACAACGATAAGCTCCCAAAGTTGCCAATAACCCTGCTGCCCAAGTTGCCAATCGATCCGATCAAATGGTGAAACTCATACAACCGTGCTCGCAAATGGATGGAGTGCTATCAATAGCATGATGGGCGACAATAGATGTAAGGTTTTTGATGGTTTTTGACGGCGAAAAATGAGACGCTTGCGTAAGGGTTGTGGGATTGATATTTGTGTAAAACAATATCATGTTGTTTCGGGGATTGCTGCAGCTCAAGATTAATCATCACTTACTGTAGCCAGTTGGCCCCCCGTCTTTGTAATCTTTCTACAGAATCTGTTTGTGAGGCGCACTTCACCAACAAGGATGGAGTGAAGACAGAGGCCCGCTAAGGTTCTAATGATTCTAATGTCATAAGTACGCTGCCGATGTTGCGCCTCGGCGGGCCGAGGTAGATGTGATGCCTACCATCGGCGAGGAAACATATTCTGATGACAACAGGCCGGGCTGCTCTTTTTATAGAGAGTGTAGTTGCACCAAGCAAGAAGTGAACTTTAAACATTTTTCTGCCAAAGTCATCACGAACATCTTGGAAAACGGTGAAACCTAAGAAAGATGGAGACCAAAATGGGGGACCCGTCGGGTTTCAGGATTCCACATCGAGACCAACGTGGGTTGCCAGAGGAGGACGCTTTGTGGGGACCTAAGATCCAGAACTTGACTCGTTTTTTTAATGTTTTTTTCAAAGGCATCCACAGTCAGAAAAATCAAAAATTGTCCCCAAATTTCCGTTAGTTGTTCTTCTTTTAAACGACGTTTCGCGATGCAATTCTTTTGATCAAGAATGGTTTCCCTTTGAACTTTATCCGTGAGACACTCAAGGCGTCGGGACTTGACGATTGGGGCGCTGTTGCTTCGCTTCTTGGCATGTGTGATGTTTACATGCTTTTATGGCCCTGTTTTACAATGTCTTGCGATGAGTTACAGTGTTCTAGACAGGGAAAGTACTGTATGACACTGTATGACTTGTCTCTGTGTGATGATTACAACTGAGTAAACATGTTTTGACTCTATCTACTTTTATAGCATATCGGATTAAATATGATCAATCACAAAAAATGATGATAACATTGGGAGCTTTCAGTTTTCCCCAAGGATTCCATAAGATTCCGCGGATTTTCCGGGGCTGTCGATTCAGTGATGGACACCAATGCCACATGAAAATCAGGTGTCCAGCGAATCCCGGGAAGCGACTCAGTGCCCAAGCTGAGTGAAGTTTCCGATGATTTTTCCGGGCCTACCAAAATGGAAGGATTTCAAATTTTAACACTTGTGTGTACACTCCTGGGAACTAACATATCCATACATATCCCATCCCAAGGCACTATGATATACTATGATTCGAATCCATGATTTCACTCGATTTCATTTGATGTAGACAAGAACTATCAATACCAAACGGCTTAGATAGACATCTAGCTTCTTTAGTGATAGATCAACAGGACGTTTAGATGCATCAAGAATATTTCAGAATTGTATTTGAATTCATTGACTTAATGGCAGTATGCCACAAAATGGTCTTCCACACCACTCTAACAACTCACTAACGGCTATCCCGACTGTGATTCAAGGCCTTGGAATATGAACTCTTCGACTTCTATGGTGGTGTTCCTTGGCTGAAAGTGGAACGCTGATCAATACCAATCGTATTTTGATGTGTTTTTGAGCACAAGCCCATCTCAGTGGGCATTTATGGAAGGTCCCTTTAGAATCCTGGATAACTTCATAAGTATAGAGAAATATATTCAGAGGTGAAGGCGCAACATCCATTTTCCGGTACAGTACTCTCATTTCACCAACAGTCAGAAAAGTGTGAACATGTGAGTTGAGATGCAACTGAACGAAAGGCAAGAAATCACCCCGACTGGTCTGAGTTTGGCGAGGGTTAGCAGCACCCTTACCCAGGTAGATGACATTTGCAAAGGTCTGTTGCGATCTCCTTGTGCGGAGCTTGAACCCATTGCAGCGTTGGCCCATTGAAAACAGGTATTGACTCATTGACCTACGATTTTTCCAGGTCCAGTGGGCAAAAAAGTGGAAGAGGTGGAAGAGATTGTTTTAAGGCCATGGGAAGCCATAGTTGCAGCGCCGGTCATTGGTACAATTGAAGTGGGATGAAATGTTTCTTGTGGAGGACACCTGAAGAGAAAGAGCTTGTAGTCACCTCGGTCAGTGTGTCAACCAGGTTTCATTTTGCGGTTTTGTGCAGCTTCTTAAAGAAAGCTGACCAATAGTATCAAAGGTGCTCCAAAATGATCAGTGGACGTTCAGTGATCATGCATTTTTCTGAATGCATCATTTCTGCTGTCAATTCCAAGGCTACTTTTTGGCATTGTTAGGTTCACCAGTCTATTCCATTGTTTAGTTCCTGCCCCTGCGATAATCCGCGATGCTGCCTGACCGTCGCCCGAGTTCCTTGTATTTGCCATCACTTGCTTCGCAAATGAAAAGTCAATAAACAACAGCACAATTGTCCAGTCTATGGCAATAAAAACAACTGGGTGCGTCTCCAATTTCATTGTTGTTTGAAATTTTACAGTTGCTGAGAGGAGTCAAAACTCCATAGACTGCATGCTGGATCCTCTGGTACAAATACATTGTACCGTTTTTGAATCGTGCGCTTGCTGATGAAATCCAAACAGCATAGAGATATGACAGCTCAATACACAGGTCCTCAATCCACCGGCCAAGAGACAACATGATCAAATGTCGTCAAACTGGACGGCCAAAGGATATCTAAAAGACAAACTATGGCTGCTTCATGATGTCTCGTTGCGTTTCTTCAAAGTAATATTGCCAGCATCTATCTTGTATTGCTCAGCAATGATTGACAGATGGAGGGAAACTGGGGTAACCATCCAATTTCGCCAGCAACTTATCTCCCAATTGTCTCCAAAATGGCTAGAGGGCGCTGGCCATGCCTGGCAACGTTGCTTGCTAGTGGATTGGCATCTTGCCGCAACGCACTGGTCAGGTTGGTCACAAAAAGAGTGGTTGTTTTTGATCTACCACGATGCTATTAACAACTGTTGAAATATGGGATGATATGAGATAACATGGTACCTTTTGGGGGTTTTCAAAAGCCATCTCATTGGGGGTTAACCACATGTTCTTTTTTTGTGACCTTCAAGATTTCCATGCATGAGCCATTTATCCAAAAGTAATCACCATTGATTCAACATCCAAACCATTCCATGAAAGAAAACCATCTACAATAGCCTTGACCCAAAATCAGCATGCTGTCATGGTGGCATGGTCCCTGTAATCTTTATCTTCAAAAATTTCGTCATCCCATACAGATCCTTTGGTTGGAAGCATGCATAGCTGCTCGCAACAAGGTCTTTTGCAGCTGGCGACCCCAAGAAAGACAGCTACATGTACGACGACCTGCTAGTGGACCAGATGCTGATGGGAAGGCTGCAGTGAAACCATTTGCATCATACTTTGCGTTGGGAATTTTTCTGATTTGGAAGTTGTTAACATTAGTGTGGAATTATGACCAATAATCAGAGATAGACTCTAGAAACAAAAGCTTCTAACATGGTGGCAGCACTGCAGCACTGCAGCACACTTTTCCATGCCTCAAGGAGATTGTCTACAACTACTTTGCCCAGGAGTTGGCGTTGGCCCTCAAGGGTCAAAAAGACTCATGATGTTGAAATGGGTGTTTCCTTAAATGGTGGTACCCCCAAATCATCCATTTTAATAGGGTTTTCCATGATAAACCATCTATTTTTGGGTACCCCTATTTTTAGAAACATCCAAATTTTTGTGCAAAAAACACATCGAAGAAACACTGCCATCTTTGACGTTTTGAGATGCTGATTGCAGGACTATGCAGTGATAACTCGAAAAGAGAAGCCGTTTGATCCAGGCTCTACAATTTTGCACTTGCAACGTCAAAGCTTGGTTTGTCTGAAGAAGGATACTGCTTCCACAGTGTTTGCATTTGTTTGCTGGTTAAGGGTTGCTAATTCAATCTTTGAGGGTGTGTTTTACTGTCAGCCTTTATCCCCTATCTATTTAGACATGGTTTTGTCACCCTGAAATGAAGGTCAGTGGCTCTCTGAGCTTTTACCATGGTCTCCTGGTGAACTAAATGCAAGGGAGGTCATAGAGGAGGCGCCGGGTCCTGTCGCCACGTTGGTGGCACAAAATGTATAGACATGTACAGTATATATGCGTGTATTCGGTACATCACTGGAAAATTGTCTTCGAATCAAGCATTTCAAAGCAAAAGGATCAAATGTCAGGTCCATTTCTCATTTCGCATCCTTCACTTCACTTCACTTTCCCTTCCTTTTAAATGAATCATTTACCCTCCCTGAAACTAACAGACAGTTCGCTCCTGAAAAATGGATGGTTGGAATACGATCGTTTCCGAAATTGGGATGGCCTACTTTCAGGGGCGTTTCAGCGGCTATGCCTGTTAGTTTCAGGGAGGCAGGCCTCATCATTCACCTGGCTTTCCTGCACTTGCAGGCCTTGCCCAAGTGGCGCAGCTCCGCCGTGGGACCACGGACGGACCAGGCCCTACGGAGGCGTTTCAGAGCCCTCACCGTTGCGGCGGGAGGCCATGTTGGATGGCATGGGAATTGGAGGACAGAAAAATGGTCTGATTTGATCTTGCTTAGGGGATTTAGACTAATGACTAGACCCACATTTATGATTTTTTTTGATGTCTATATTCTAATGTCTCTCAACTTTAGGGGTGATGGGATGGGAACCCCGGATATGGTTGGTGTTTTTGTTTCAAATGCTGGTTATGCATCACAGTCTTTGGCAAGCCGCTGTTGCAGCTGAGTTGCGCGCAAGCGCAGCCATTTTGCGTGTTGCTGGTGCGTGTCCAATTGCCAATCTATTTGAAATTATTTGACAGTTTTCTGTAATTTCTGTATATTTCTGTATCTTTCATCAGATCCGTCATCCGTCATGCAGTTTCATCCATCCAATATTTCATTGCCCTGCTTTTCATGCTTTCGAGGTGAGGAAGCTGCACTGGCTGTCATGAGGAAGAATATTGCCGTGATGTATTTCGCTGAGGGCCAACTTCAAAGCGCTGGTGAAGTGCTGGAACGTAAACTGGGCAAAGAGAGGCAGGTTTCACTCCCTTCATTGGGTACTTGTTGCGGACTGCAAAGAATCTCAAGGCAATTCAATTATTCAATTGTTTTTTAGACAGGTAGTATGTACAACATGTATGTTACATGAGAAAATGATATGTAATATATGCATGTTCTGGTCTAGTTTTGTTGATGTGTATGTTTCAAATATTTTCAAATTATTTCATCACTGACACACAATATATATATATATACATACATATATATATATATATGTTCATAGATATCATAGATATCATCAATTCTCTTTTTTTCGCCTGCCTACTGACTGTGGTCCAGGGCCATGGAAGTGATTCAAAAGAATCCTGGAGCCTTGACCATTGATCCAAAGACACCTGGCGAACATCGCTGTCCAGGGTGGGAAAATTCCTGTTGAAAATTACCTGCAAATTTCTAAAATGCTGAAGGGGTATGGTGCAACTTGGGGATTTTAACCATTTGAATCCCAAATCAGCATTTTTAAGGGTGAAATTATGGTGACTTTTTCAAGGATTACATGTGGTATCACCAACCAGCGACTGCCATGTTTTCCTTGTATTTTTTTTTGGTGCCTGGTGTCAGGTTGATGTAACGTTGTGAAACCTGAAGTTGTGTGCATTTTTGGATGGCAAGGGGGGTAGTGTTGGGGGGACACAATCCGGTTAACCAGTTTCTATCCTCAATCTTCCCAGCTGGTCAATCGGATTGTTGTGTCCATGAAATCGTTGCGTCATGTTGCGTCAGTTTTTGTTCTATCCAACAGGTGGGGATAGTTGGGTATTTTTTGATCGGAGATCAAAACTTGGAATAAGGCCCGGAGTTGACTTTTGCACATGTTTCACTTTCTTTGTTGTTGTTGTTGTTGTTGCTGTTGTTGTTGTTGTTGCTGTTGCTGTTGTTGTTGTTGTTGTTGTTGTTGTTGTTGTTGTTGTTTTATCAATCAGTGCGAACAAGAGAAGTATATAAGTGACCTGTGATTGTTCATCACATTTGGAAACTACAGTGTAGAAATAGGTCGTTCCCACGAAGCCACCAGGAATTTGGAGAGTAATATTGAAGCTGTTTGCGTGGCTGCCGATGCCATCAACCTCATTGTCAGCAATGCAGAGGTGTCTCGATTTGCTGCAGGACGGTCAAGAGGTAAAAACAAAATCCACAGCTTTTCACATCCATTCACATGCCACATGCATTCACATCCATCTCACATCCATTCCAAGCCGCGCTACGTATACCTGGACACTTTCATTGAGCTGTTCCACCTGTATGTCATTGGTAAGTCGCTGTTGGCCCGGTTGTTTTGAGAAGCCTGTTGCGGCTGGTTGTGTCTTTTTCAGGAGGAATCGGGCTGTTCTTTGCCGTCAGTCTTGGCAAAGCAACTTTTGACGTCATTGCTTTGCGTCTCTTCAGTGGGTAGATCCTTTGTGCCAATGCACCAGCAATATTTCTAGATTAGTAGCTCAAGCAAATGTGTTACAATCGATTGGAGTGCAGAAAAGGAGTCCGGGGCAGCTGTACTCTTGCGTTTGACATAGTCAGTCTTCAGCAGCTAAATATAGAGATATGTTATTTCTACGCTGTAAACATTTGTTACGGTACCATTTGTTTACAAATCACAAGCTTTTGAAATAGACGTGTGCTTGTACATGTTGGATTTGGGCTCTCAACTACCCATGTCATAGTCTCATATTTCTAAGACTACTACCTAAATCATATAGTGCCTTACAAAGACCACGCTTTTACCCACGCCATCCATGTATTTGGGCGAGTCATGGTGAAACTACACGACCACACCCCAAAGGATAGTTTGCAGCGGATCCCCCAAATGGCACAACATTTTTGAGGAAATTTCAGGTTGGCGAAATAGTGCTTCATTGACCCAGACAATATTACATGATAGAAATTGATATTAATATGAATCAATATATGGATGTTTCCGAAAATAGTGGTACCCCCAAATCATCAACTTTAATAGGGTTTTCCATTTTGGGATACCCCTATTTTTGGAAACACCCATATGAACTGTTATGATGCGAGCTACCATACGACTGCCATGTACGGCCGCACAAACATTGCATGATACGTATTGAGGCCAAGATTCTGAAGATCAAAGAGTTGCCACCAGAGGAAGCAGTGGGGAGACTCAGCGAGGCCGTTCCTCAGTTCCTCTTGTGTCTTTGGCATGGTATGCTAGCAAAGAAAATAATCTTACTATGCGTAAATAAGCTCAACACCTCCTGTAGACATAGATTTTCTAGCTTGAAGGCTAGGTACCCTTCATGGCACATGTGGGCACTTGTTTGTTTGTACAGGTATGTTAGTGTCCTGGGATGCTACTGCCGAGCACCTCCGGGGTGAATCAATCTTTTGATTCGATGGGGCATGCTGCAATGGTCAGTTGCTACTTGCAGGTACAGATACTCTGGTGGAGCAAGGCGAGAAAAGGGATGAAAAGGTAGCCTCTAGGGAACTTATATAATTTATATACATATCCTACTTGGGAAAAGGCAAATCTTCAAAAGAGCCTTGGGAAAAGGATATGTTAGTTCCCAGGAGAGAATGTATTGAAGTTATTTTTACATGGGCTGTGGCTTTTCGCCATGTAGTAAGTCAGTTTTCACCAATTGAAACGACTCAACTCCATGGCTTGAAGATGCAAAACACTGCCATTCACCACACATTTCGATGTCTAGCTTTGGAAAGGAAATTTGGAAACCAATTATACAGTTTGTTTTTGGTGAAGATTCTCCATTCTTTGTGGCGTGTTTCATTTCTATCGTTGTGAGGTCCTCATTGATGATCCTTTGCGCATTTGTAGAGCTTTTCGTTTTGCCGCAAAGTTCAACTTCAAATTGCCCCTTGGTGAAACTTCAGCCCTTTTCGCTGTTTGAATTCTCTGAGGTCAAACTCCTGGGTTTCTCATGGATCATGTGAATTCAATTGAACTTGTTAACCTGTCACTTGCGAGCGATTTTGCATCAACTACTTGGAGGTGTGTAAGTTCCTTACTTTGCAGTTATTGTGTTTTGTTTGCTTTCTTTCAAGTGCCCAACGCATGAGGTTTCAATCTGGTATGTTGTGAGTGTTGCAAAACCTAGGCATCCTGCCTTCTGGATGGTGAGGGAGCCCAGCATGGAAGTTCACCATCACAAGAATTCTTTCTTGAGAGCTTCAACACGATACGGTCCTAGGCTGTTCCCTTCGCATTGGAGTGGGGCACCTCATTTCTTGGATTGGTTACTGGTTGTTTGATTTGAGGCTTTCGGATAGATCTTGAGATAGAGAACACTATCAAACATCCGTATATATGCAGGCCAACTAGAAGTTGCCAGTTGGGGGCAGCGTTTCAAAACTCCAGACCTTCATCCCGGACGCAGTGAATGCGTTGGTAACTTTGGCTCAGAGTTTGATGCTGAAGTTATCCTTTGCGAAACAACTTCGGCGGCGTTGCCGCCGCTTGCACGGCACAACGTCATATTTTGTCGTGGGTGCTTTGCTTTGCTACTCAACTGTTGATTGGTTGCCATTTTTTGATTTGTTTTTTCTGCTTTTTTTTGGGGCTTATTCAACTCTTCATCAATGTATAACATATGTGGCATATGGCATTGTCTAAACTCCATGTTGTTTTCCTGGGATGGTCAGCAGAACTTCATCAAAAGGTAGCAAGGTCCATCCCAATCTTTCAGAGCCTGACAGGTCTATTTTAAGGGCGTCCAATCTTGACGTAGCCATTTCTGTAGGCCAATTCTCTTGCACGCTCAAATTCCAAAGCTTCGCATCACAAACCAGAAGATCACCCATGGCAGACAAGGAGGCCTGACCATTCAATCAGTCCACTCAATTTTGTGCAAGTTCGAGATGTCCTGTCTGACCTCTACAGTTTTCTTTCAATTGACCCAGCTGCTGCGTACATTGGTGAAACATTAGTAGCTAGTATAGATGAAATCCGTCTTTCACATTTTAAACGCACGTAGTATTTTCGCATTAACTTCAGGATGAACATAAACCTCGAGCGGCTTTGCTTCTCATCGACATGCAAAAGGCGAGGGTGCCACGAGATTCACATGGGCGATGTGCTGGATCTACATGGGGTCATTGGTATACAATGTATACAAAAAACAAAAAAAAATATATAAAAATAAGTCGTATGAATCAAAATGATACGACATGCATTTGAAGGGTGAAGTTTAAGTCAAGCTTGGTCTTCCGTCTTGGAAGTTTGAAAATTGAGGGGATCTTCGGATGTTCCATAGAAGATGCAATACGTAAGAGGATTTGGATCAAAAGAAATGTCACAACAAATCTACCTCGCCTAGCAGGCACTGCAAAAATATGCAACAAGAAACCCGATGGCTTGATGATATATCACCAGAATCTGGTCAAGACACACACACACAAAATATCTCTGGAGGTTGCAAGGGATATCTCTACTATATACTGCAGAGATTTTGTTTCAGTGGATCTTCTGCAGTTTCTCCTTATTTCATGTCAAATGTCACCACAAGGCGTTTACTACGGGCAATTGGGCCTTGCATTTTGGTGGCAAGAACGAAGTGACTGACATTGACAGAGCCTGTGCCGAGACAGCAAAACTCTTGCAATCAACAAAGCTGCCATCCGACACTCCCATCTTGTGCACAAAATGCTATACGGATCCTTGGCACAAGGACGAGACTCATGTGTTTAAATCACTTTTAGACATTTGAAGTTGAACTGATGTTTTCGATTCTACATGAATTTACTTGATTCGATGTTGTGAATTCTACAACTGGTGCATCCTGGTGCTGCTCTGTTCTACTGTTTTCGTTTTTCAATTTTCTCATCTTTGACTACATCCAACCCCCATATTTTTCGAGCTATCAAATGTATGACGGACCGCGGCAGAGATTCACCAAAGCCATTCGTCCAATGATTTCGCAAGTAACTTGTTAAGTAAAGAAACATATCAACCACTTCTCGCATCACAATGCTGTTGGAAACTTGACAAACGCGCTTCTGGACCCAGGATGGCTCGGAAGATGAGCCATACTTGGACATTTTGGAGCCGCTACTGACAAGATACCCTTGTATTCACAAGCCAACCATGGATGTGACTTATAATCCAGCTTTCTTCCGATGGCTTCATGAACAAGTCAAGCATCTCAGAGTTGTGGAGGTGGACAATTTGTTGGGGCACACAAGTGGAGGTTGGTCACCAAACATGCATAAAGTATGAGTATCGGGCAAAAAATCATTGCTATGACCAACGTCCAAAAAGGTACTCTACTTTGGAGTCATAGACAACAATAGACATCTGATGTTTTGTTTGACTTGACATTGCTGCAAGAGATGATTTGAAAAAACACCCAAGGCAAGGTATCAATGTATTAGTCATCGGTGGGTGCACAACAACCTCCTGCGTCAGAGTGAGCTCAACACAAATTGCTGCACAACTTCAAGAACAGGGTTTGGCCTCCAAAGTCCGTGTGGTGGTAGACCTTAATCTCTGTGGAGCTCGAAAAGAGAATTTCAGCCACACTGCACATTACGATCCTGTCCTTGTGAGACTTTATGGTCGGGAATTCTGTGAAGGGAAATCTGCTGTGGATTTAGCTATCGTTCAAATGAAACGTGCTGGAATTGAAGTGGTAGAGTCATCAAATGCTTGTTATTGGTAAGTCTTGAGCAGCAATGGCTATATACATCTACTATAAGGGATGCTTGTTGATGCTCTTTGAAGTACCTCGCTGTCTCTGCTGAAGCCCTGGAGATCTACATGAGATGAACAACATCTGCGGAAGCCAGAAGTGACGCCGGACACAGCATGTCCAGGTCGGAAGGTCGAAGACTTGATGTTTCCCACGTCGACTCTGCGAGGTTTGGAAAAAGGTCCAGATGTCTGTCTTAAGGGTCGACAAATTCTCCAGATTGTGACTCTGGATATACACAAATACACACGCTAGAATAATAGATATTATATGTGATTTATTTTATTTCATTGCAATATATGGCATTACGTTGCACTACATTCATTACATCGTATTACATTGCATTACGTCACTCTACACTATTTTTGATTGTATCGCATTGCAGTGTACCATTTGACATCAAAATATGACATTTTATATTCTTTTATGTCATAATTAGATAATACTAGACTACTATATACATATATGCGATATCTTCAAACATAACATATAGTATGATAGAACGTGATATAACATACCCCAATATATGAGCTTACAATATAATACAATATGATATAGCCGAATATAAATGATACAATATAATAGTGACTATGCTACGACATCATATAGTATGAAAAAATAATATTCTATGCTATGCCATGCTGTACGATGCTACGCCGTACGATACTATGCAATAATATGGTGTACATTGATGTACTATACTACTATATGGTACATTTCAATCATTTTTTAACATGTTTTTTAAACTGGATATTTGTTTCACAACCAAGGCCATTGCGGACAAAAGTGGTCCGTGCCCCAAGTCCTGGGCCGTTAAGAAACCCGATGAAAACTTCGCTCGATCCGAGGCTGGCAGCAGGAAGTTCACAGAATACCAGAAGATTGGAGGCGCAGCAAACGCGATGTTTTAACTCTAAAAAGTAGTTTTGAAGACTTGTAAGTTCATCTTTTTTTCACAAAACAGTTGAACAAAAACAACACCTAAAATGTGTGAATCTCCAAGGTGGGATAAGCCTTTGTATTCCATTCATAATATCTTCCAGTGTTTTTTTCAACATTTTTCCTCCAAGGCTTCCAGGCTTTCCATTTCTTCTTGGCACCGCGGTGAGGCTATGGATTTAAGGCATGCTATGATTTTTTTGATTTGGCCTTCAGCCGGACTTTTGGACCCGGAGAGGTCCGGGACCCTTAGGAGGATTTTGTGTTGGATGGATAGAAAAATCGCCAGCTGGGCTTAGGTTTTCTGGAATTTTTCGGGATATTTTTTGGAACATACCCACCCTACCTGGATCTAACACATATACCTACATATATATATATATATATTTTTTTCTTTCATGAGGCACAAAGAGTCTTAGTGTTCAAGACGCGGCCTACGGGGGGTTGGATGCACCTAATATATATATAACCATATATAATACCCCTGAAATCCCCCTGGATGCGAACCGAAATACGAATTCTTTTCCGAAATTGGGATATCCTTCTGGGGTGTGGATGATGTTTTTGGTGGCTTCAATCGCTTTAAAGTTGACGAAAAAACACACCAAAACCACAATTTGAAGATTTTCCATTAGTTTGATATCAATGTATATATATATATGAAATATAGATAATTGAATATATATCATATACAAATATGATACATATAATAAAAACATACAAATTGGGGAGATTGCCACTAAACCACTGGTAAGATGAAGAAAACCCTACCACGGCTGGTTGACTCATTGCCTTGGCTCAGGGATCCTTGCGCCTGGCTTCTGCTTTGTTGGGTGGTCAGGATGTGGCGCTGCCAGTTGGGTGGGACTTTTTTTGGCCTCCATGGTTTTGCCAATCGAAGACTGATCCGACGTTTCAAAAAACGGTGGAAAGAAGAAAGTAAGCCAAAATGTGGGAGGCATGACGATGTTGTACATGTTGTACCCGGTGCACCCTCAAACTCAAACCCTCAAAATCTAAGGAATCTGCCAAATGGTGAGTGAAATTCAGTAGATTGCAATAGTCATCAGTTGTGCTTGCAGGATGGAAAGGGTCATGCAAGGATGCTCTCCCAGGCTGGTTGGGTGAGAGATATAGGATCCACAACATGGGCCTAGTGTTGGGGTGGCTGGAGGAGCCCATTTGATTCCATGTTAAACGATAGTAAGGTGTAAAAAGTTTATAAAAGATTAGTTGCATTTATTTGATTCTATTTGTGATGTCAGCGGCCTTTCTCCAATGTATACACATAATATTTATATAATATATACGTACGTATATATGAGGATACATACACGATGTGTATATACATATATCTATACGTACCTCTTCCCGCCGCCTGTTTCCAGGTGCGATCTTTTAACGCGGATACCTTCAAGGAGTTGGCAGAGGCAGTGAAACCCAAGGCCAGGCAACAGTTCCAGTGAAACAAGGAATGATTGGATATGGGTGTTTCCGAAAATAGGGGTACCCCCAAATCATCCATTTTAATAGGGATTTCCATTATAAATCATCCATTTTGGGGTACCACTATTTTTGGAAACACCCATATAATTGTTCTTCAATGCTCATGGGGAACACGACAATCAAAACATCACTATATGTTGTCTACTGTAGGTGGTTTCAAATGTGTTTCATGTTCACCCTTAGGGGGAACACTCCCATTGCACTACCAGATGTTTCAACGTTGAAACAACCACCAATGGGTAGGCTGCCACTTTGGCACCTTTGCCCAACGCTGGAGTTATACAGTCGTCGATAAAACAGACATTTCGGCTCATCTCGAGGTATGCAGAAAATGATGAAACATATCTTATTATTGTCAATGTCTTTCTTCACATATTGTGTTTCATCTTGCTGGAAAACATGCGGTGGAGACTATACTGTATATAATACAAGGTACCGTATAGTATTTTTTTTACTGCATGCTCTGTATCATTGTTTCGCGTTGTTCGTGTTAAAAACCCGGGACCCGTTCCTGGTCTTCCGAAGTGCTCATGTCCCAAGCGCAGAACAATTTTTTCTTGTGGGGCGCATGGAGAGGAAAAGGGAGGATAACAAAGCCATTTGTCACCAAGAAATGGCCCGGGACATTCAAAAAAGTGGTCTTTGGTGAAAGCTGTGTCGTGGGGCTGACTGAGACTGGTAAGGTGGTTTCATGGGGCAAAGACTCAAAGACTGGGTGCTTGGGGCTAGGTGAAGAGAATGGAGTTCCTGTGTCGAATTCAGATTCTCCCCAAGAGGTTCCGAAGCTTAAAGATGTGATGGACATCCAGATGGGACTGGAGCATGTGGTTGTCCTGACTAGCGGTGGAGAGGTCTATGTCTGGGGTAGTGGCTCTAAAGGCCAACTTGGCACTGGACGTTTGGACACGCTCTATGCTCCACTGAAGGTAGAGGCCTTGACGAATGAGCAGATTGTGCAAATTCTGGTGCTGCGGAACTCCACATTTGCTCTTTCCAGCAATGGCACGGTTTTTGCCTGGGGTGACAACCAGGACAACATTTTGGGCCTGGAGGACGGAAAACTCGTCGAAGAATGGCCTACCAAGTTGACTCTCTTGCAAGAAACACGGGTGAGGAAGCTGGAAGTTTTTGATGGCAAGACCATCATAGCACACATTCGGGGCCCAGATTCAGAGACGAATTTCGGTCGATATGAAACGGTGCCAGAGGATGGTGGTCAGGGGGAGACAGAGGAGATTGACATTTTCAAAGGCATCGATGAGATGCGAGAAGTCATGACGAAGACTCAGGAATGGTGGAATCACTTGCTGAACATTAAACATGGTGAGCCATGTGAGCTGCCAGAAGACGTTGATGTTCAAGCCATGCAGATGGATTCCAAGAAGCCAAGCCCAGATGATTCAGAAGTCGAAGTTGAAAGGCTTCATAGAGCGGAGAGGCATCTTGATGCTCTTGTGCATGCGGCAAGACGAGAATTGCGAGAACTGCAAAAAAGCCACGGCTCGAGGAAGAATTCTCGTTTCATTCTCTGCATGTTCATCGACGAATGTCGCCTGAGAAGAGAGAAGGTCAAGAGAACTATAGCTGCTCGACGGCTCAAAGACGCCAAAGCTCGGTGTGAAAAGATTTCCGCGTACTCCGTCAAAGACTTCAGTTCCAAAGCGGAGGAAAGCATCAACAGACTCACCGAAGACCGAAAGAAATTGGCGGAGATGCGGGATGCTGTGCAAGCTATTGTGATTCCAAGCTCTGACGTCCTTAGCGAGCAGCTGCAGGTCACTTTGTTGGAGTGTTTGGAATGCAAGTTGCAACTTTTGAGCACACAGCTTCAGCTTGTGAAGGCACGAAATCCGGATGTGTTTCCTCAACTGGAACATCGCGATCCTAATTTGATGTTGCCTGCGCTGGAAATCATCAAGGCACGTTGGGACTCTTTGAAACACTTTTCCCTCTATGCGCTTTACATGGAAGAGTCTGAAAAATTTGAGCAGAAACAAGGTATTGACGACAACACCCACCTTGCATATTTGGTGAAGGCGTCCAATGCCAAAATAGATGCAATGCTTCAAATCGACAAGGAGCCTAGACTTTCTCATGATTCACAAGTTCCAGGCCTTTGTTACGATCTCCTGAGAGAGAATGCTGAGCTTCGGAAGATGGCCAACACATACCAACTTCATGTTCTCATGCTTTACAATGGCAGAGACACCGATCCGAGCATAGGCATGACACAAGCAGACTCCAGAGAGAATGGTCAAATGTCAAACATTCCATGACCACGTGCACCAGACATGAGAGGGCTTGGATCAGCTGAAATTTCAATGTTTGTCCTTGCAAGGTACTAAGTGGACATACATGGACATACATGGACATACATGTTTGTTTCACCCGGGAGCCGGCCAAAGTGTCATAGGAACCCAACTTAGGCCGGGCAGCGCTTCAGGCGATTCGATGATGGTGAGCCAAAGGACGCTCTGTATCAGGGTGAGACGGTGACTTCAAGTGGCACTGGGGTTTTTCACGGCCCAGGGACACTTCGATGGTGTAGAACTTCTTGGAGAGCTAATGGCTGCTGCTGTGGCAGGGAAGCTAAAAAACGCTGCAATGTCACGTCGGAATTTCTTTAAATGTTCAAAAGAAGAATATCTACATATGGGGGTTTCCGAAAATGGTGGTACCCAACAACCATGGTTTTTCCTACTAAAAATGACCATTTTGGGGTGTTTTGGGGGTACCACCATTTTAGGAAACACCCATATATTTACAGAAAAAGCCAAGATAGTTTTTTTGAATATTTTTGGAATGCCTGGAACAAGTTGGGAGCTCCAAAATGTGCCCAAATCCTTGGATCATGAGTGTCTCCACTGTTTGAGGCGGCGGCAGAATTCGAGGCCCGTGTTGCCTCCTTCATCCATTTGTTTGGACACTAGATTTTAAAAGTTTTGCCATTTGTTGTTGTACGAAAAGCTGACAAACATGTTCACTTCAAACTATACAAATACAATAATTACAATATATATAAGTGAATTACTGAATTACTTAGTGCTTTCGCACTGTGTTAATCCTTTAAACCATCCTTAAACCCAGCCGGATGTTTTATCCGTTTTCCGAAGCTTCTTGAGAATGCCGAAAAATCTCGTGGTCGATGGACATTCTCTGCAGGCTGTAGAGGATCCATCCACGGAGCTCACGAAAGCCTGTGATGGGATGTGCGTCGCGGTCTTGGGGACAGGACTTGGGACAGGTCGAAGCAAGCACCGGTTCCAGCAAATCTCAGGAGAACTTGAATGAAGGTTTTGATTGTGTGTATGTTGTGAGATGTTCAATTCTTCTAGCCGCTTCAGGTCAGCAATGCCATGCGAGAAGCGGGGCTAAGTCCATGGAGAGCATGTACAGCTCGGGAGCTTATGGTAAGGTTTGCCACAAGTCCTTGCCATTGCCATGATCTATTCCAATTAAACACCTTCATTTCATGCAACCACCATCTACCACCTTAACCTTCTGTCATCTGGTTGCACTTGGCACTCAGCTTGCAGAGAATCTTAGGCAATGATGGCAGACCCACCTGTTCCCAACAGCCTGGACTGTCGCGGGGGGCACCAAGTCATTTCGCATGTGTGGCCGATTTGAAAACAAAGGCATAATAGACCACACCAAGAGTGTGTGGGACAATCCAACGGGTTATGATCGTTATGATCTGGGATGGGATGGAACTTGGAATCTTAGAACAATCAATAGCGATAATGTGATCGATTCGCTGTGGATTGTGGATGCCTGTCTTCTCAGAACGTAGGTGACTATACAACAGCAAATATTACATGACAGCTGAAAGCATAGTGAACTATAATAGAAAAATGTCTCTACTTATATAGCATATATATATTATATATATATATTATATATATATATTATATATATATATATTATATACATATACATTACACAATTAATGTCTGAGTCAATTGTACATTACATAGAATATAACTTATAACTGCATATAACTGCAGGATGGTCTTTTCCAGTTCTCATTTCTGCAATATGTCTGGAATGTCGACCCAAATTCTGGCCTTCAAAAAACCCATGGGTTCCGGCAACCTCGGAGATAAATATGGCTCCTCGAGATTGAACGCTGGATATGTTCGATAGTTTGAGATGAGACCGAGAGGGACGAATCTGATTTGTGGAGAGACCGAGGGGAATAGTTGTAGATGGATTGTCAGATGCAGTATATCTATATGCACTAAAATAAGTAAAAACATCAAACCAGCTGTTTCTTGGAACTACAATCTGTTTTGTCATTTATATCATTATCAACATCCCAAAATCATAGTGGCCAGGTCTGGTCCATCTTAGTTTGATTCCCATCCACTCAGGTGTGGCAGAAGCTTGTGACGTCACTCCTGAGAGCTTAGCACGACATATGCAAGTTTGGGAGGCTGGAAGGATGCCTTGGGCCAACTTTCCAAGGGGGGGGATGGGGCCCCTTGGAGTGCGAAATGTTAAAATGCACCTATCTTGATATATCACGGTGGAATTTGGTGATAGGTGGCAATACATATTTTGGGAATAAATCATCATATTTTGTCTATATTTGTGGGGTTGTAGTATATTCAAGGTGTTGTGCCTGAAGCAATGCTGGTGGGTTGATTCATCCAATGAACCAGGGTAGGATTTTTGGGAAATGATCCCAGCTGGTTCAGTGGGGGGCATTCGCAAGTGACGAACACAATGGATATGATGCTGGAAGTTGCAGATCAAATCACTGGCTAATAGGAGGCGACTCGCAACATAACAGGGTATGGCATTATTCATCTGTGACTTGTCACTGGAAAGGTTTTATAAAGTGATGAACGGTGATGAATGGAATCACAGAATGACATGTGCCTGGAGACTTGACGTGAGGCCATGCAAATCTGCAATGCCAGAACAGGCTGGGGAGGAGTTTTTGGCAAACAGTGTTTTTCAAAGGAGGGGAAAACAGCAGCAAACTATGTCTCACTAAATTCGGGTCAGTTTTCAAATATCTTCCTTACAAAATACTGACTTTCCGACTTGCCGGGTCCCAACTTCTGGTGAAAAGGTCCCGAGTACTCCACTGAATATCGTCGCCAATTAGTGTGGTGCCTTAGGGCCAAAAAAGACGACCCGACTTCATCCCAAGGAAACATGTGGTACCAGTAATTAAAAAAGAATTATCAATGGTTGCATTCGGACTAACGTTGCAAATCTTTGGAGTTTGGTGACCTCTTTGTGGTTTTTGGATGGTTTTTATGGTATCAAACGACGTTTTAGGCATTCGCGGAAGGTGGTGTATGGTTTGGTTTGATGTTGACATCCAAATTCACCGAGGCACTGGAATTGGTTGGATTACGACGAAAGGATGCAGAGCTGCAGAAGTGTTTCAAGGCGAGCCGGGGCATGAGCCTGTATTACGGGACCATTTGATGCACCAAGTTTTAGTGGACCAGTGGACCTGGACCAGACATCAACAAACCAATTGTTTCACGCAAGTGCTGCTGGCTCAAGTACAGCCGCCCAGCCCACGATGCCAGCTTGGAAGGACTCTTGGCAGAGCTTCGGATGTGTTTTTCTATTGAAATTTTCTCCATGTCTTGTGTTGGGGGAAATCAGAGAAAGCAATTTCTGAGTAGTTAATTCAATGGTTTTGGATGGCTTTGCTGATTTGTTGTTGTTTTGTTTTTACAGCATGTTTTCTCTTGTCTTAGTCTTTGTTTCTATGTTTTCTTCCTTTGGCTTTTTTGTTTCAATGTTTGATTGCTTCATGGCTCGGAGTATGTGTCCGATAAAGGAATGGATACCGGCATCTACTGGAATGGAAAACAAGCAACCCGGGGACCCTGCATAGGAGCTTGTAACGTGGCTCCCTTGTAGAGGTTCGAGGTTCCATACCTCCAATCTCACCTGATCTCAGTGGGAGGAAATTCCTTCCAAAAACACCGAGGAACTCTTGGGCAAGACTCTGACACCAACATGTGAACCCAAGGTATCGAACTGGGTTCAGGGACGACTTGATGTCAGACACACAAACCGCAGTTTTTTTGCTACTGGATGGGTATCTCCAAAATGGTGTTGATCTTTCACCCAAAGCATTGGTGGACTGAGATGTTGTCTTCCATTAAATTGAAGTTGGAAGTTTGTCCTTTGGTCACATCCTCCATAGAGTTCTTGTTGGTCATGCAGGTGAAATTACATTTTCAGCAGCGCAGGGATTGTGATGTTCGGGATCCCATGTTTCTGAGATGTTTGTTACTTGGATGCAACGAGTTTCTGATGGTTTCTGACTGCGACTGCTCAATCCAAGAGTCATGTTAAACGGCATGTTTGGCATGTGTGGTCTTGTTCACTCAGGACAGTTTTTGCACGAAGCCGGGGATGCAAAATTGTGAATGCACAGCTCAACGCTAGCCAACAATCAGACTTCTCAGTTCCTTTGGAGCAGTTGGAGCATTTTTGGAAAACGATTCTACTGATTTTATATACCCAAACTAGAAGGATTTTCCCAGATTAGCACAGACTCAGCAAGGGAGATGTATGATATAGTAATAGTCGTAATAATGTTGGTATCAATATTGTTACGATACTATTCATTATGATCTGAGTGACTCAGCTGTCATGAATGCCTCAATGGCTGGACCTCTGGCTGGATTGTGAGGTTGTGATGTGCCACGACAACATGCAGGATCTAGACAACGTCCCCGCGCCATCCAACAAGAAAGGCAAAAAGACCGGCAAGGGCAAAAAGGCCGCTAAAGCAGCGATGCTATACAAATGAGCCTCGAAAGCACTTCAGCATTTTCTGATGAACTGTTGAGGAGAGGTTTCCTTGTGTTTCCGAATGTTTTGGGACGGGAAGATGCAGTCCTAAATTTCTTCTCAGATCACCTCTTGAATCATGACTCAGGTTGGGCCTGTGAAGCTTGACTTCCAGCGCTAGCCAAACGGAACTCTGAAGCCATTTGGTTGCAATCAGATTTTTTTGATTTCACAGCATGAATCTCTCATCCAAAACAGACACCGGTCACCTCACAACTGTACAGGTGACATAGGCTCGCAAAAACAAAACAATCACGGCTCTCCCTCGCACGTCTGGCAATATGTTTGTTAATGATGGATTCCAAAAGCGAAAAGAACCCATTTGACGCTTCTTTGGAGTCATTTTTGCATGCTGTTTAACCAGCACCCGAGGTGGCTCAGTGACTCAAGTGACTCATCGGTTTTTTGGGACCTGCCAAGCAGGGAGAAGTCGGTCTGACTGTTCAAGCGACTGCAAAGCAGATAGCTTCGACCGGTTCGGCACGTCGTTTGGGCGGCGAGCCGTTCCTGTTTTGTGTTAAGAGGTGAGATGTCCAGGCATGTATCGTATGTATCGTAACGCTTGGGCAGTAGCTTCAGGTAAACTGGTTTTCCAGCCATTGCTTGTGAAAAGCTTGCCAAAAGAGAGCAGACAAAACTGGGGATTAGTTCCTGAAGCCTTAGCAAAGCTTTTGAGCTTTTTGTAGTGTAGACGCAAGCTGCGCTACTTGGAGATGCAAGATCATGTGGTCAACAGCATCATTTGCAGGCGTGAGAAAGGCGCAATGCGTCTTTTTGCCACTGCTTCGATTCAATTGAGAAACTTGAGCACCAGCACACATCAGCACACAATGTTTTCGTTCTTCAACAGGAAGCACCTGAAGATACGTTTACGTACTAAAAGTAAGTAAGATAGAAGATAGCAGTCAGGTAGTTGTTTTGAAGACCACTCCATGATCAATGCTGACATAGCCTCCTACTCGCGCATTTTTTGGTCTTTGAATCTTCGGACCCACGGAGTTCGACTTCGAGCGAAAAAGACAGCCAGTCTTGCAGTGAAACCTCCAGGCGTTCCTACTGAAGCAGACTTGCTGAATCGTGCTTAGTTGAATGTTCATTCCGTATCCTCTCAGTCTCATATGTCCTTAGTCCACAGAGTGATTCGAATGGGTTCATCGTGAGACAAACTCCATAGGATCAAGCTGTGGTTGTGCATAAATATATACATATATATATATACAATTGTAAACATATATGTGTGTGTGTCCATATATTGACACTATCATACACTCGTGTATGACTATATAATATAATATGACAATGTGTAAAGGAAGCATATATTACATGTTTTTTTTTCAATGTTTTTTTGAATGGGGGGAGACCAGCAGCCTGGATATACCTGGATAACATGGAACATGCGCCCATGGCGGACATACGGACTGAGGTTTTCAGCTTGACAATGCATAGATGGTTCATTCCATTTTGAGTTATATAGTTCTTGTGCCATGCCACTGGTTTGGGAGCTCCGAGCTTAATCATCGAAATTCATCAAATATTTGCATGGAATATTTGTCACCACAAGCTTGCAGGCGCTCTCCTTTGTACGGCCACCAGTTCGCGGGACCGTGCTCAACGTGTGATGCTCAACGTTTTTCACTTGGCATGGTGCGAGATGGCTGTCGAAGATCTGAGGCAAAGGGTGTCCTAGAAGTACCAAATCAACTCCGACGTCAGGCATGGGGCCACAAAGGGTTTGGTGCCAAAGCAAAAAACATATTGAATATATATATATATATGGTATATATATACATATATACATAGATGAACGATACTCTTTTTTTCGATGTGTGTATAATCATATATGTTTCCATTGCGATGCATCCTTGAATAAGGTGTGGATTATGTCCTGTTTACCTGAGGGGCATCTGACAATTGTAGGCATGAAACTCCCTGAAAGGCTTGGGAGATCCTTGAGTTTTTGAGACTCACAGTTGGTCGTTTGAAATTTTAGGATTCCTAAAGGGGTATCCCAAGAATTCCAACCACCAGCCCCTGCCATTTTTTCGTTTTTTTTCCACATGCAGCGGGGCGGAAGATTGTTTTTTTTTTTGTGTGTGTTTTCGACTCGCAAGTTTTCCGCAAGCGTGCTTGTTGACCGTTTGGTACAATATATGTAGATTCAGTACCAAACAAGCATTTTTGTTTACAGTTTGTTTCCTCATGATGTATTTACATAAGCTGCATCTATTGATTATTGACTTGGACCCAATGGAGATCTACCACTTCGACAAGAATCTCGTCAGCCTTTGGTGCAGGTCATGCAGCTCTTTGAGGTTTCCACGCGATTGTTGCAGTTTGATGGTCCCGTGGAGGCGAACTTTTCAACTTGCAAGATTTGTTGAGGAATCAGGAAAGGCGAATACAGTAGTGGCTACATGTTACATGTGTATGTATGTATTACTTATATAGAACTATAACTATATTTGTATGTTAGATATATACTACATATACATGTGCGCATGTACGCGTAAGTTGAATGCGAATCAGAATACCAGCTTTGGTGGCACACTTGCACATTTCATCAAATTTCCATGTTCGAATATTGTAGTCATTTATGTAGCTTGCTTTTGGGTTAAACAAACGTACACGTCAACGTGAATTTTGTATCAATCCACAACATGTTCAGCATAGCTCACATCACTTTTGAGTAATTACTAATTACCACTTTATCATCCGCGAGAGATGCTCCTTTGTGTGAGCACTGATCATTGTATCAGGTTTGGACTTCTTATACTGGATTTATAGTTTCTGCTTCTAGGAATTCCTCAATTCATAGCCAGGCGATCCCCTTGAGGAAGCGTGATTGTGGATTTTTTTGGGGTTCTTACCGCTTATAGAAGTGGAAATCCGAGCCAATACAGGATAGTTGAAGCTGAACTTGTTGGCAAACAAAAGAGAAACCGAGGCTAGCTCGAAATCCAACCATGCACCAATCGAGGCCGGCGAAAATTTACAGAAGCTCTTTGACCAACACCCCAAATTACGGAGCTGGCCTCAATTTTCTTGAAGACCTCAGCAGGTCTTTAAGCTTCAAAAACTCTCGAAACATAACATCTAAAAAGAACCTGAGGGATGCATTTTCACCTACAGTCTGGATGGCCAGTGCCTTGGGTGGGGAGTGGGGGTAGAAAAATTTCCCATGTCATTTTGGGATCTCGGCCATCATATTTTGGCCACCCTGGAAAACCTGAGGCAGAAGATGGAAAGAGCTTGAAACCTGAGCCTGGCACCTTGGAAAGAGTTGCCAGCAAAATGTACATAAAATTGGAAATTCGTCAGACACATTTAAGGGAAGTTTTAGGCATTGTTGATCGGTTGTTGGTTCGTTATCGAGGTTTTTGCCCAGCAAACGGGGAAATGAGCAAGGCGGCAAAGAAGGAAAACGTTGTAAAACAGAATTAAAACTCTTATTTGAGCAAACAAACAATATAGATCAATATATCATAATATATTTTTGATTTTTTAGAATAACAAACAATTCAAAAGATCAGGATGATAAATGAGGAGGATGATCAAGGGTGAGGATGATAAAGGATGAGGATGATAAAGGATGAGGGATGATGAAGGATGAGGATGATGAAGGATGAAAATAATAAAGGGGAAGGATAAAAAATGATAATAAAGGATAAGGATAATAGGATAAAGATGGTAAAGGATAAAATTAATTAATATATATATGGCAGTCGGTCAAAAGTCCTGAACAAAAATTTTAATCTTGGGGGGACACAACCGACACTTTTATATGATTTTACAAGTTCATTATGTGGCGTTACGCAAGGAAATCCCGCAAAACACAAGCCAGGCGTAAGAATCGCATAAGGTTGGCACAAGTGTTATTATATATTATTATAATATATATTATATATATAAAATATATAGATATATATTATATATATAAAATATATAAATATATATATTTTTATTTATTGTATATATAAACTTTATTATTAAAGTTTTGCTTTGAATATGCTGTTTGTTTTTAAGGAGTAGTGGTTTTAAAATACGTTAATTTAGCAACTTCAAAACTGAGAAATTAAGTTGCATTTCTCGCGCAAGCTGCGCGCAAGCCCCGCGCAAGCAAAAAAATGCATTTGGGTGAAGTAAGGAAGGGGACCCCAGAACAGATGATCACTTCCTTGGAAAGAA
>DF239854.1:46522-150701 GCA_000507305.1 Breviolum minutum Mf 1.05b.01
TATTTTTAGTTTTTTTAATATTTTTAAATAATTTTTTATATATTATTTTAATATAACCATTATAATTAAAAATATATTATAAAATTATATAAATTAAAATCATTAAATAATTCAAATTATTTTAATATTATTATAATTAGAAAAATCAAAATAAAAATAATTAATAAATAATAATTTTTATATTAATTAATTATAAATATCAAATTTATTAAAAAATAAAATGAAATATAAATAATATATATATATAATTTATAATAATGAATTTATATTTTAAATTATACAATTATAAATTTTATATTAATTATATATATATATATTATTAATTCTTATATATTTATATATTAATTATTATATATCTATATATTTATATTTTTAGGAATCCAATGTTGACCCAAATCTATATACAAGTAGCATAAACTTGGGATGCTTCCAATTTGTGGAAAAATCGGTTTGGACATATATGGACATATATCATGTACGGTGTTATGTTCTGCGAAAATATAGAGGTTCAGGAATTCATCACTGCCTGGATGTCATCTACGAAGTTGCTCCTGGACAAACAAGTTTCAGAGGTATGGATTGATGAGCACGTCCCCATCATTCACTCACTGAGCGCTACAAATGGCTAGCCGCTAGTCTTTCATGAATCGTATGCTGTTGGGGACTTGGCTCTCTTCCCGATCATTTCTGCGAGTGTCTTGTGTCTGCTGAGTCCTCAGTGGCTCTTTGACAATGTCCTGACAAGCACTGACAAACAATGGAAAAACTCAATGTCTGACAAGCACCGACACGGCATTGATAGAGCTCACAAAGCATTGCTCGAAAGGTTTACAGGGCCCGGGGTGTATGACGGTCATTTACAGCAATTTGTCACGCACGATCACAAACCCTGAAGCGGCCTAATGTGAATGACTGTTGTGTAACGTTTTGTTCTTTGTCAAAAAGAAAGATCTATGACTGATCTATGCAAAGGGAGCAATAGCCACGAAGAGACTATAGGATGCTATACAGCCTGCAGGCACCATGCTGGTGCCCAACAAGACTCCAACCATTTCGAACCCAATCCGGATTTCCTTGAGGTCTTTCATGTACGACATCGGACCTCGAGCAAACTTGATCCTTGGCATATGACACGATGGTCATGGTGGTAGGTGATTTCGACGCAACACAAAAAGCTCCCAAGCATTAAATGACTTTTTGAAGCCCAAAACCATGAAGATTTGAGATTTGCACTTCAAATTTCACATTCTTTGATGTCGCAGTGGCTGTTTCCGGAGCAGCGATTTTAACGTAAACTGAGGCCTTCACTTTTCCCGCACAGCGCCCGGAAAGAGCGGTGTCAGGATGGAGACCAACATTCGAGCCAACCACCTCAAGGTACCGCCAATAAATCCCATGGCCCATAACATTCCATTAGATCTATTAGATTCCATTAGACTAGATTCCATTCCATTACACTATACTATATCATTGTGCTTATCTTGAAATCTGCGGGAAAAAAAACATCATTGCCTCACCCTCTGAGCCCCAAAACGGCAGGTTCAGCAACACCGTTGGTCCCGAGTAGCCAGGGTACAGTGTCACCGCCTTTGGTCGATCAAGAGTTGACTTCAATTCATGGCAATTTGATGCAATTTTGCAATGATCGTATGGAATTGTCTCTGGCAACATCTTGATACTTACAAGTTGCTTTGAATTTCTATTTTCTTTTGAACCATACTATTTTGTTTCTTTTGCCTACTGGCTGTTCCTGATAGGGGCTAAAATTGTGGAACCCCTCCAAGTCGTGCGCTGAAGGTCTATAGATCCCTGCCTAAATATCTGAATCTTCTGATTGTTCTAATGCGATCTATATCCTGCAGAGTGCCTGGACGGTTCTCACAACATCCTGCGGTTCTTTTCTGTCGCTGCAGCCACGGTTGCTAAGACTCCACCTTCGCAAAGGCAAGCACAAGCACAAGCAGCTCCGCTGGCTAAATTGAACATGTCTTCAGACTCACTGAAAACAATTTAGCCACGTCTCAACCGTCTCAACTGCACTCGCTTGTCATCATCAAATTGGAGACAATTCGATGATGTCATTTGGCCAGGCTCAGTCCGAGTCTGAGCCATAGTCACTGTAGCCATGGTAATACTTGCTGCCTAAACCATCGCTGTAGTCATCTTCACTGCCATAGCCAGGGTGGGAGACGTGCTCACTGTTCTCTCCGCTTGACTCCGACTCCTCATTGTCCGAGAAAGCGTTCAAGTCATAAAATTGGAGGATCTGAACTCTTTCCGGGTCATAGACTGCAAAAACATCAACGCCAATGACCTTTGCGGAATCATAGCCCATGTCCAAGAGATCTCGTATATCATACTCATCTCTTGGCACTTCTACCAACTGACCCAAATCCACCAAACACTTGATGACCACATCCGGCTGGCCTCTCCCACCATGAAACTTCCGAATTGCCCTGTCGGGATCTGAGGAGAAATAGATGGCGCCTCCAACGAAGCCATGCGACCCCGGACGAAGCTCCTTCTGTGCGCGAATGCTTTGTGCATTCTCTGCGCTTGTGGCATGATAGAGTTCTGTCATAGCGCCTCCAAATCTTGAGCCAACAGTGCTGAGAAACAAACTTAGGAATTTATTGATTCTTGGTTGGTAGCCTGGATGTTGAGGTGATTGATGGTGCTAGTCCGGGGTGATGTCACAGCAGCACAATGCTTAGTGCCTGAATTTTGGGGCCAAGGACACGATGGCTATCTCAATACAAAAGCATTTGTGTTTGATTCAACCTCCAAAAGTGCTTCGATGGACTCGAGGCAAAAAGTCCTGTCAAAACTGTTTGAGTTGAACAATACAGATAGCTCCTATGGATGCCGTGGTATAGGTAACTCCTATGGATGTGTAGCAACAACAACAACAACGACGACGACGACGACGACAACAACGACAACAGCAGTGACAAAGGAGAACGAAACACAGTACTAACTATAGTTCGTCTCTTCTTGCTTTCTGGCCTTCTTAGCCGAGCCAGTGAGGGCGTTTTGGAAGGCTTGGTCCTCACAGTGTGCCAACGCTGTGTGCGAACATGAAACAACACTATACCTCCAACAGAGTTGACTCAACATTCCGAACATCAGCCTACCTTCTCCTTTCATGCAGTTTCATACAGAACAAAGATCAATCAAACACGTCAAAACAGCATAAAAGAGCTGGGTTTGATATCACTTCAACCTTTATGCCAAGTTCCACCAGCATGTAGCACTGCTACCAAACAACACCAGCTGAGTGATCCCGACTGGGAACTTGGACACGCCAGTCAAGTCATTGGCAGAGATCAACCTAGGTCAGTTAGAGGCCGACTCTGAATTCAACATCATACCAGTTTGTGGCGAGAACTGGAAGAGTGGAACAACCAAGTCTGGTGTTTCCATGTTTTCCAGGGATTCTTAACAAGTCTCTATTCTGATCACTCAAACCATTGAGATACCACCCAATTCCATCAGCTCCAAGCTGTTAAGTGTGGTGAATTTTTCCCGAGACACCTTGACACATGACCAGTGGCACGTGTACGCAACTCGGCAATGGCAGAGTTGACCTCTCTTGCCTCATTGAGGAAGAACATCCTGGGGATTGCTGGGGGGGATGTTCCTTACATAGACATCGTTAGACATAAAACAGTTTGAACAACACACATGATTTCAATCTGATGACTGTAATGGTGATTCTCCATGATCCTCCAGCTAGAGAAATATACCAAAGTACCCAAAAAGTACATGACAACTTTAAACCTCGTGCTTCTGGAAAACACATGTTGCGCATGCTGTCTTCTCTTGAAATGCTCTCAACTTATATCAACTTGTCTTCTTCAAAAATTACATGGAGACAGCGGCTATAATTACACGCACGCTGTCTTATAATTCACTGGTTTTGAACCTTCAATAGCCTTCACGACATGGTTTTTCTCCGTACAATTAGCACCACCGACCACGAGCAGGAATCCGCCAGGCGACATAAATGAAAAAATCGGTCATCTCCTCAACAGAAGCAGCTACGAGCGGAGTACCGGATGCTTTCGATCGAAGGGAACCCTTAAGCCGTTTTCATGAATTACCCCCTCATACAAAACAGAGCTGCTCGGAAGTAATATCTGACTGGAACTACATTGGAATCCATAGCTGGCGGAGGAAGGGCATCACTGAATTCAGGATGTCGCGATAGCCAAGCGAGCTGCTCTGCCCACACTGTTGCGATTGTCCAAACTCTCAAGGCTAGTTCCCTGATTTCCCAGCAGCTTTCCCCACAGAGCCCCAGAGTCAAGAATTCTATCTCTCAAGAAAATTTCGATTATGTCTGAATTTGATAGCATCCTTGGTCGTACCAGATAGAACACGAATAGAAGGAAATACACAGCATCCTCCTCCCCAATATCCATGCATATCCCTTAATCTCCTCTTCAGAGACTTCCTTCATCAGTGCTTCACTGTCCTTGGCCCCGACCAGCTCTGTATGGTGGACAGAAATGTTTGCACATTGCATTTCTGCTGCTATGTTACATAATATTCTTTGGTCTTGAGTTCATGTGTTTTGTCTACAATCATAACATATCTGATTGACAGTGAGGTTGTGTGAGGTTGCCATATCACAGGTACTCCCGCTTCTCGCTTCCCCCCACTTCCCCCACAAGGCCTTCTTGCTATGATGCCCCATATTATTTACGGCCTTTGTCAAACGAGCAACAATAGTAGAGGCGCGGATGCAGGTCACCAAGTCACCTACCTGTTTGGTGCTCAGCAGTTCAACCATGAAGACATATCGCCAGGAGTTCTGGAGCTTACACACCATACTGTTATAGAAAGAAATCCATCTGGAACAATATGTGTCATTGTCATTCATCCTGAACAAAGCAAAGAGTTTCTAAAAAACCTGAACTAATCATGGTTTTATGTTTTAGTGTTTCCACGTCTCATGTTCACCTGCAATTTGTTTCTTTGGCATACCATTTCCACAGGAAAACAGAGTGACATGAGTGACCTTGGTGCTCACCACCACCATCTGCGAGGGCGTGATGTACTTGGAGACCTGGAGTGGCTGGAAAGTGATGAACCTGTGGCTGTGGCCAGTGCCCTTAGATTTGGGGGGAACCTCTAGTGGAAGCATCCAGTCATGTTTAGATATGGAAGTTGCTTTATATGAATCTGGAAAGATTCTATATACAACAAATATGTTGTATATGCTTCATTCTGTTTCAATCAAATAGTATCTAAGACGTTGATGTATCATTTACATTCATACAAGGTTTTGTGAATCTAAAGGGTATCTTTGAAGGATCACCAAACACTGAACCACATTGGACCTATGAGCATGTCCGCAAATACATCTCTGCATGGGTTGTTTTGTTTATGTACTTATGAAACACACAGATCAACATTTTGTGTTCACTTGCTCAGAAATATGCCACGAATTCAGAAGATATTTTTTTTCGACATATAGGTACTTTTGTGCTAAATACATCTAAATACCACTGGCGATATTAACAAAAATCTGAATAGTGCCTTAAAAATTGATTCAACCAACGGTTTCAGGAAAGTCCTTCAGCTTTACAACTACGATGACCGTCATGTCTTGGAACTTCACCCAGATTGAGTCCGACAGTCCCATGCCTTTGCTGCATGTGGCGCGGCCTGGGGGTTGATACTGCTCTGGCTGTCAGGTTAACGCTGCTTCACATGTTATATGCGAATGGGGGGCCTGGAATACCAGTGGGATGAGGGACCAGGTGCCCTGTAGGCCCTACAACAATGGAGCATACATAATGTGGAATCTATAGAATACATATGCATATAACATCATAACCACATACGTATTATATCACATGAGACTCTACCTAAATCATGTTGTCTGGCGTACGTTATCTTCAGCATCCGTTTCGAGTTCCCCTGTCGGTTTACAGTGTTTGGTAGTGATTCTAGCATGTTAAGACCTAGCCAAAAGCAAACATGGAAGCCAATACTTTTGCCAATCTCTCAAAAGTCTGAAATCTGCTTATTGAGAGACTATACACATAGCTTTATAGTAGTATGAAACACCAACCAAAAAATTCATCTTTGGGGACTGCAAAAATCAAGAAACTTATCACAGGTCGCGTTAGTTTTGGGAAACAACCTTGCAACAAAGGCACCGCAAGGACCGGCTCGTTATCCCATCCGCCACCTGCTTGCGCCTTGCGCAGCGTGAGAGGAAGCAATTGACAGTGGCTCGCACACAAAAACACCTTTTAAAACAGTATGTGATAGGAATTTGATGGTTTTTGTTGGTTTGTCTTGCAAAGTTATTACCTTCAACCATGTGACCATGTGTGTTCTTCACACGATGTGTTGATCCAATGGCAAAAAAAACAGTGCCTTCAGACCTGCATAACCTGGGCCTTTACCCATCTCAAGGTGTAGCTCAGCTCCTTTTCATCCACTCTTCTGTCGCTTTGCTGCTTGGGGTGCGATGACTTTGTTGCCGCGTCCTTTGCAGGAACTTGGTCAAAGTGATGTCATGGTCGGACGGTCGGATGTCTATGTGGCATCGACGTTTTGGTCCATCCATAGGCGCTGATCAAACCCACACCGAGACGTTGATTCAAACTGCGAGAAGACGGTTTTTGGCCTCAACGAATCGCTCGGGAATCTTCGCAAAGCAGCGAGGCAATGCTGGGACTTCCGAATCCAGGAACTATCTGGGTTCAGGAAATCCTCTCCAGCAATGGAGTGCTGACTTGGGACCAGGTATCTTGGACATTAAAGATGATACAGATTTGGAATTTGGAACGAACTTTATTCATGGTAACTATGGGAACATACAGGATTTATACCATATATACGTATACTTACATCATTTTGTGCGACATCTTCTACATTTTTCCATCACAACAATAATGGTGCTCCATCATGAGAGAATTTCCATAGATCTTCAATATAAAATCAAGATGGTGATAAACAGGATGGTAGAGATATGGTGAAATATTTGTGTCAAGGGGTGAGGCTGAAATGCGTGTGTGAGCTTTTCTAACTCAAGAACGTAACTCACACTTGGCCACCCTACCATTCCTCCACGATGTGAACGGTCACGTGGGCGACGTGGGCTGGGCTGTGGCTGTTCTTCACTTTTCCACTCCTTCAGGCTTTCTCGTCCTCCGAGAATTCAGCCTGTGCAAACAATTCTGACTACTCAGGAACACTCCCGAACTGGGGATTGCATACTGTTTGTGCATGTACGGTTCTAATATGTGTGTTGATTCCTTGTTTTGATGGGTGATGCAGGCGATGAATAAATGACGGTTTCCTTCATGTGAAGCGAATCCCGAAACAATTGCAGAGAGCTATGTCTGGTGCAAATGATGCAGGGTGTCATTGGCATGCTTTTCCTGAGGAGATATGTAAGAGATATGGACTGTCTTGGTACACGAGTTTTTCAAGCGCCTATATAAATATAATAATATATATGTACGTATATAGATATATGTACATATATACATACAAAAAGATCAGAAGCATATTAAAACATATAAACACTGCATCTCTCCTTTCCCAAAACTCAACAGTGAATAGATACCTGTCACCCCATGTTACCTCACTGTCCATCTCGACATCAAGGGAGCGGCTGGCAAAGTAGGAACTGCTTGGTGGGGAGGAATGCTCCATCAGCGCACCTGCCAACTGCATGGGACATCGGGTGCCACTGCACGGCTTCACAGCAGAATCCTTGGATATTGCATAAGAACACCTTTCTAGTAGGAATACATCGAGGAATTCCGCTGCCACCATCTGCAGTCAGCAACCTTTGAAATGTTAAGCGATTACATGATTACTTATATCGTGTATGTACATACATAACACATCAAAGCACAATGTCTATCTACCAACATCATCCAACATCCTCTTTCAACGTCGGCTACATCCCACATCCCTTACCTACCCCTACCTACACATAGAGCCAAGGCAGTGGAAAGAAGAGCAACATGGTACCTTGCAATTTACCCCTGGGGTTTGGTTTACTTGAAGGAAGGCTTCAGGCCATAGGTCGGGGACCCTCAAGTTGAATCACCAAGACACATGGTCGCAATGAATAGGATAACTCCAAGACACATCCATGAAAAAATTGCATCAAACATAATGGTCATAAAGTCAAACCCTAGGATTAGTGTCACTTGCATCAAATTCTGACGATGATAGCTCCTTCCCTTCACATCCAAACTCGACAAGACAAGATGCAGTGTGCTCCACCATGGCATTGTAGCCACTTCAGGAATTGGAATCAAGGAAAACTTTGCCTCTCCAGCTTTAGGATCTTGTTCCTCAAGAGGGGGAAGTCATCAAGGTTCTCAACATTCTCTAGGAGCCTAGAAAATATCTGAAGACCAAGTGAAACTCAGGTTCTGATATGAAAGAACATGATTTCAGGTCACATTTATTTCCTTCTTCTTGACCCTTTGTGCAAGCCATAGAAGGGCAGCGATACAATGGGAGCCCCAGAGATTTCAATACTAAGTCTTGGATCTGGAAGCCCTCCGACAATGGAGGTGCTGTGTTTTGCTGTCAAATGAAGGAATGTTGTGTAAAAAACTGACATGAATGGCCTAAAACGTGTTAATGAAACAAAAATCCTCCAGTTGGTAATGTACCGCATAAAAAACCTTGTGCTTGGCCAAGATACTGCAGGCAATTCGCCATTTCCGATCACCTTCAAAGGGTTTGGTCTGAGAGAAATGGTCAGGAAGAAATGCTACGGATCCTTGTCCCAATTTGCAGCAACGAAGGGACCATTGATGAGAAACAATTTGATTTGGATTGATTCGGTGCAAATCAATCATGGCCTCAAAAATGAAAGTGATGCTTGTCAAGAGTTAGGAATAATGGTAACCCGGGAGCATCGCTTTTTAGTATTGGGGTCCAAACAAGCCGGGGTTTATTCAAGGAATTCAGGGTGACCATTAAGAGCCCTCTTCAACCCAATTTCCAAAACTTCAACCATCAACTTCCAACCTCTAAAGTTCCGAACCCCTTGAGGTTCCCACTATGGGAAAGTTGACCCTAACACATCCTAGACCAACCTCAAATATTGATAAGAACCATGACCTCCAATGGTCTTTCACGATGCCACGCATCTTATGTAATTACTGTATAAGAACCCTCTTCCCTTTGACGTGGTGAAGGCTGGTCATCAGATTTGGGAAGCAAACCTCAACGTCAGGCTGAGGTACCGGAGGGGAAGTCAATATGAAACTCTTCGAAGTCAAAGTGCTACAACTTGTTTCACAGAAACTGCTGATGCGTTGCCCAGGTGTCTCCTGACATGAGGGGCAGGGGGGCGACTTAAAAAAAATGCTTCCATAACGAAGGGTGAATAAGGATGATTTCCAGTCAGATTTTTTTGAATCAAACATCCAAAGATTGGCAGCTAATTCCTTCCTATCCAAAACTTAGATGGCAGCAGTCTCCTACAAGCATTGAGGGTAATCATCCCTGAGAATTGTTACACCCTTTAACAGTATATTCTCGTGCCAAATCTGAAGGCTTCTTCAACTTCAATCCACAGCAACGAGTATTTCGCCCAGTCCGGAAGGGTCGAAAGCCATCGTGGCAAAGTTTCATCTTCACGGTAGAATGCCTCGAGGCACAAGTTGAGGTTTTTGATTTTCATGCAAAACACAAATCCTTTGGATGCCTTTGGTAAATTCTCCTTTACATCTAAGCTCTGTAGATGACCATAATCAAATTTGGGTTTCTCGGGATGGCTTGCTATGTATGCATGGTTGGTGTACCAAAATGACGTACAAACAATATTGAAAAGGCCTGCGACCTCAGGAATTCTGTGAAAGGAAACGGAAAATCAAGACCTGCTTCGGGTGACCTAAGGACTGACCTTCATTAAAATTCTTTTCGTTCTGAAGGCCTGAAAATCCACAAGCTTCATCCTAAGTGACGTTAGACGTCATACATCCAAGTTTCGGTGGAAGAGCCGTATAAACCATTATAAACCTAATCGTTGTGATAAATGGTGGTTTCTTTATGTGTTGGTATTTTGGGGTCTCGGAAGCTATTTTGAAAATCTTGGGGACTATTATTAAAATCTTGGAGTCTATTATGTAAATCTCAGAAAACATTTAAATTAAAGAGAAAAGAGCCAAGGATGGTTCACGTGCATGCTGTGGGTCACTCTCAGGAACCGCTTCTGACAAGGGTTTTGTTCACCACGCGCAAGCCCAGAAACCGCTTCTGACCGTTAGAAACCGTTAGAAACCGTTTGGAACCGCTTCCAAGATACCCAAAACATCCTAAGACAATCTGTTTCGTCATTCCCGTGCATTCCCTGGATCCTTGTTGTTAAAAGATATTCTCACGACAATCTTAAAATTGCCATCACTATATAATAGTTTCCAAGATGTTTGAAATAGTCTCTGGGATTGTTGCAACAGTCTCTGAGATCAAGATTTGCTCAAATGTCTGAAAACACAAACCACCTTTTAAAGAAACCATCATCGGTTCCAACCTAATCGTCATGCTAGAATTCTTAGCTTATGGAGGGAATGCTTCCTGCTAGTTCCCTTTTGTCTCGGCCAGCTTCAACAATATACAACAGCATTTCGGCCTGAGAGGGGGCGGAATTCCCTGATTCAGGCCACACCTTTGTGGGAAAATCGACATCAATTTCAAAAAAGCAAAATACCGGAAAACAAACTCAGTCCGTTGAGGTCTACTAAGTCTACTAATCCAACACCTTGTATTTTCAGTTGTGCCCAGCGGATTGCCTCCAGTGGGAGGAAGTAGTTGCCATCGCCAGGCATGATATATGTGACCTCATGGGAACTGCCCTCATATTCAAATCCAAAGTTTCAGGGACAAACGAGATGAAAACACATGTTTGGAGAATTGAAAAAAGGACGCACAAAAAAAATACAATGCTGAAACATGTTGAAAAGCAACACGTAACTCTCGGCAAGTTAGAAGAATTCCTCACCAAAGTTCTCTCCTTGAGAGGGTCCCACTACTTTGCATGGTAGACCACATCGAACTTTGCATAGGCGACCATCCTTTAGTTCGTATTTCCAATCAGCAAAATATCAGCCTGAAAATATATGACATCATCCAACCGGGAAAAAAAAACAGGACCTGAGGGTTGGACGAAATTGGGATAACGGTTGTAGCTTTGCAACCGGTCCATCAATTTCTCCTCAAAGTGGTATGAAGTCACACGTTCGGGCAACATCTCTGCCATGCACACCGCGTTGAAGAAATTCACCCTGAGGCCCAACTCGAAAGGCAACTGACAGATCCCTTCACAACATAACCTTCCGATAGAAAGAACTGCTAATCATGCATAGCATAATTATATATATTTTCCTCCCTTTTTGCTCATCTCACCACTTTCAAAGATTTCAATCAAAGTTTGGAGACCGTGACTTTGACATAGATCCCTTCGCATCACGAAAAAGTTCCGTTGCCCTCTGGCATAGTAAGATACCAACAACCTTTATGTGCTGGATGGTTTAAGGCCAAGTTGAAACTTACCTTGAAAATCATTCTTTCTTGCCAATTTTCAGTTCCAGTGCCATATGAGTACACAATCCACACCACAAACTCGGACATGAAACCTGAAAATACCAATAATTTCTAGCAACATCCAATTGAATCTACAACGTCAATATAGAACAATCAACAAATCATTAGATCGTAGATAACTACACTATACATTATATATCATTATACTACGTATATATACCGTACGACTGTATATATGAATAGATTGACATCATGACATGTATACATTTCCAATATTCGTATGACTTCAGTGTATTATCAACCATATTATGCAACACTGACAACGGATATTCCATGATATTCCTTAAAGCCATAGGATTTCTGGGAGTTGTTTCCGTGATGTGCCATTCGTTGAGCTGAAGGAACTGCATGCGATCCTGCACACTGGTGATGGCAGCCACGGTGACCTCCTTGAAGCTGGCAAGGACCGCGAACAACACAGCCTGGGGGCACCCGGGGGGATACATGAGGTGCACCAACACCAAATGCCGGGTTTATGGTTGAAGCCAAGTAAACATGAGATCATGAAAAAAGGGTGGGGCACCAACACAATATGCCACATGCAAGAAGTTTCTGCTGTTGTTGTTGTTGCCCACGAGCTAATGACGCAACATCACCTTGTTTTTCGGCTGTCCCGATGAACCGATCTTTGGATGGTTTCCACATGAGCCAGCAGGGTTGTACTAATGCTGGTATTCCACTGCCACAACTGCTGCATGAATCATTGAATCATTACTCATCCAAAGTAATGTGTTTGTTTGTGCGTCGCCTGCATGTACATGCAACATGCTCCAAACCAAGAAATGCCCAGAAAGAATAGTGACTAGTGCCGCTTTTTGACTCCCGCCAACTCCCAAAAAAGAAAAAGGGACATGCTTCCAACACTTCAATTCCACTTCGCTGCCGGCATCCACACCTGGATGGTAAGTACCTGCGAAGTGCACTTCTGCTGCAAATCCGAGGTGAAAAGTCCAGTGTCGCAGGCACCGAAACCTCAAACATAAAAACTGCAGGGAAAGTAAATGAAGTCTATGGAACTTGGTAGGATCGGAAGGTGCAACAACGACAGTTTCTAGACAAAAGTTGGTCGTGAGTTCCCAAAGGAGATTGCAATCCACTTACTGTCTTCATGAACTATTGCAGCAATTTGCTGCAGGACACTGGCAATCTGACTATGATAGGTAGCTTATTGATGCTGATTGCATGGTTTCGCTGGAGTCATAGAGTCATAGAGCCTTGGCTTTCATGCTAAACCTCAGGGTTGTATTTCGTTGACTGGCAAGCTGCATGGTTTCCATCCACATTCCAGGGTATGCCTTTGACACCACATGGCGAGCTTTGTTGAGAGTATGGAGCAACTACAAATGGATATCCAAAACACCATATTAAGGCTATAAAGGGAGACTCTATACATTCTATATCCTAACCAACAAAGCCCCCAACCCCAACAGTATGATCGTATATGTATAATCTGCCATATCGCATGAAGCATACCCCAACCGTCTTGATAATGACTGTCTTTCCCCACCCAAGTTTCAACTGCGCAACACCACGTGCCCACCCCCTTTTTTTGCCGCTGGAGGTACCCTTCAGCAAAGGTCCCTCGGTATCTTTGGGGAAAATGCCCAAATCCGAATCCATGACCAAAGCAGCGCTACTATAGCCTCAGGGTAACATTTCAGTTGGATTTTTTGAAGATGGATGGAATTGGATATCACCTTGGGTCCTATCTGTTGAAGGGGGGAATTTTCTACATCTCAAGTGACCCACATCCAAAATCCAGCACAAGTAATGGTATTGTACAGGCTAAGTAGCAACAAAAAACAATCCACATAACCTTGCCCTCATCATCCATGTGCATGGGATGCCTTACCCACATTTGACATCATTTAGCCTCAAAGTCATTCACATTCAAAACGCCGCATGTCTACTCCATATCTAGATGAATGCTCTCCTCTTGTCAATCTTGCGAAAACAACATTGAGACAAACAGTAGGTTCGAGCAATCTTGGCCGGTCCTATCATGAATCATTTACAATATCTATAAGATAATTTGGGCTATAGGTCATCGGTCGTCGGTTGTTTTGAGGCATAGCCATTTGTTGACCATGCCCATGCCTACATATATATATATATATCTGATGCTCAGACTATCACAGACTTCCTGCAGTGATTCTAGGACCCATACCAAGTCCAATTCTCTGCCCAACCTCCATCAGGTTTTTGGTACCACAGTGGACATCCAAGCAGCTAAACGTCTTCAGGATAGCACTTGTCCATAGCTGTGCCCCAAGGGCTCCAGTGGAAGATCCTGTCCAGCGATGCAACTGCACTTTCACGATCTTTACTGATGGATGATTCACTTGGGAAAATATGTTTCCATCACATGGATGTTTCCAGAACCATGGCGGTACCTTCAACAAGACTTCTTGTGCCTGAAACGACAAACCGAAAACAAAAACCCCGAAACCGGCAATAACAAAAGAAAACCTGCAAAAACATATTTCCATATTTCCCACAAATCCGAATCCTAAAGCCACACTGCATAATTATTCTGATGTGTATTCCAAAAAGAAATGCATGAATTCTTCGTGTGAGGAGGAACCCAAAAGAATGCATCTGTACCTTCGACGTCAAATTTCAACTATTGGAAGCTTTTTGGCCACAAAAGCAATGATACACTGCCTTGCGAGATGAGGTGGGTCTATTCTATTATGTCTTCATCACATGGGCAGAATGGGCTGCTTAAAGTACCGAACATAAAAGGACAAAAATCATGCTTTTGAAACACTCAAAACACAAAGTGAAGCGCTTCCGGTTCTAAAAAATGCACACAAATTCCTGTATCACTCACACAACAGCAAGCTGTTTCAGCTTTCTCACCAGCCTGCAATTACCAAAGATGACAGCTGCCCCAAGTTTTTCCTGTTTCAAAATCACATCCCTCACACTTTGAATGCATCTCTCCGAAGGATCGTCCGTTTCAGATTTCTACAAAGGGAAACATGTGCAAATGAAGGGGGAAAACAGCCCGAGTCCATTGGTTTTCTCACATTCTCTCAAAGTTAGTAAAGCCAATCAGCACTGCTCCTGGTCCATCTCAGGGCCGAGAGTGCGTTGGCGTAGCCCCGTTGTTCCACGCGTTGGCCAGCAGTGTCCAAGTACCAACGCACTACATTGCCTGTAAGCGAAACAGCACATGGCAAAGGAAGGTGGATTTTTTTGATGGAAACACAAGTGATGACAAAGTTCGAAAACATTGGAATCATTTCAAAACGAACTCAAACCAATTCTGTGAGACTATCTCTCTCTGTCTCTCTTTCTCTTCTAAACGTTGTGATGAAGCCGAGCGGCCGGCGTGCAAGTCTCCACTGCAATAGTTGATATGAACCTCAAACGAAGTCTGGGAGATTGAAGAAAGCACAAAGTAGTGTCCAGTGTTGTCCAGTGTTGTCTATTGTTTACCTACAGTTACAATCCAAACATATCCAAACTATCTAAAGATAATTATTCTGAGCCCTTGATCTTTGCAATTTGTTTCAAGCTTCAATGAGCCACAGGACAAATGCAGGACTCAACAGAACATGGGCCACCTTTGTGGGATGACGCAAAACAATCACAATGAACAAACTAGACATTCATACTGTTGATGGACGAAATCCTGCACCGCCTGGTATGTATAAAACCTTGTACATAATGGGATAACCTACCTATCCAGCCACTGGTTAGCAGGATTTTGTCCATCAACAGTATCATATAACTTGTTTTTGTAACAAGCCAAGGTGCCACCGTGTAGTCACGGAACGGATTGGATGGTTTTTCCCGGTCAAAGATACCGAAGAGTGGTTGAATCACCACGTGGGACAAGCACGGTGCCGATGCCTCACACAAGCTTGAGCGTTTTCGGGGCACCTTGAAGCAGTGGAAGAGATATCTTTCAATCATACAGTAGCTCGACCAATTCATTTCAGCACTAATCCAATCATCAAAGGATAAGACTAGTGACCAGAACCTGAACATGTTTTTGCTGTACCTTGAGCCTCAACAGTCAGTCATTCTGAGGCCATGGAGTGTACTAGATGGGACGAATAGTGTATGGGAATTCTCACCAATCCTCTGTTAGAACAAGTCATTTCCTGCCGCCACCCGGCCCTATACGTACTCATATATATATATATGTATACATATTATGTGCATGTCATGCTTGTGTGGACTATATATATTATAAATAGAATAGCACATAAACATATGCATATATATATATAACATTTATTTACTTGCAAGATCTTCCCAAAGCAGCAGCAATCAATCAAGCGGTGCATCGGGAAAAAATTGCCAGGCAAGATGCCGCCTGCCGAGTGCTTACGTCATTGAAACAAGCACCGCCTCCCTGGAAAAAGATCATGAGCTTGTCGGAAGCACCTGGAATCACCTGGTGTCCAAAGGTTGGAAAGACTGGATTTTTGTTGCCTGGCAAATAATCCTGAGATGGAAACTTACCCCCCTCGAAAAAATACCATGGATCTTTAAGGTGCCATGGTTTTTTGAATTTGAAGATTTTCATCTTGTACAACCAAGCCAAGGAGAGAAGTATCCAAAAAGAGTCTCTGTGGTGAAGTGAGACACTGTTGGCAAAAAAACCTGGCAATGTCCTGTTTGTGTCTTGCTGTCCTCTGTCCTATGAGTGAATGGTATTTTTCGGGGAAGTCTGAATCTGCATCCAATGCTCATAACACTCCATCCATAAATTGGGACTGCAACATTTCCAGTAGACAGCACCAACATCGTTAGAACTTGATGATGATTGGATCTATATTAAAATCCACCTGTCATCCAGTGACCTGAACTCCCAATAAATGATGCATGTGATATGTAGTCAAGTATGGGGACGGGATATTGGTTTCTTCAGACCTACTGTACTTTTCAACATCTCGTGACACCAATCAAAAATGATGAAGACTATTCCAGCCATCTTCGATTACCAGGCGGCAGCATTCCACCAAGCTCAAATACGCCAATCCAACATCACGCTAAAGAAGTAAGGCCATTTTGATCATTTTGGACTGAAGTTCCTCCTTGTGATACCATGTTTTTGTTGCCCAGCCACTTTTCCATCCCCTCCGCCTGAAATCCATAGTCTATCGAATCGCTGAAGATGCAACGTGTCTTTCTACCTGATGAGACGGCATCGGACTTCAACGGTGTGGGAAAACACAAAATCTAAAATGCAAATACAGCACCATAAAACAGAAAACAAACTTTGTTTTTTATCTTCAACAATTCTGAACACATTGAACCAGTTCTACTTTGCAAACAGGGTGGTACACTTCCCATCTTTGGAAAGTTTCTTTGTACATCTTCACATTTACAACCCAGTTTCGATACATTCTCACGACATTGTACAGCATCAATCTCAACTATCAATCTCATCTTTCAGACCAGATCATAGATCCATGCTTCCAACATCAAAAAACAAGTATCCTAACAAAGTGCTACCAGTGCTACAACCCCCCCCTGCAAACTCAACAAACAAAACCACAAACAAAATACAGCTCCACATTGGATCCGAGGCTCCCAACCTGGATAAATTAATGTACTAACATCTCGAGGTAAGCCATCCAAAGTGCATGCTTCTGTTGTTGTGACACGGCATGTTCCACCTCGTCACAGGTCAGGTTTTGTTGTTTTTTCTTCAAAAAAAATGTATAGAAACGGGGGGCCATAAAAGTGGGGCTGAAATTATTTCGAAACGCTGGGATTGTTGACATAGTTCACATAAATTTATGTCTATGGTCTTGAGATCCTTTAGCGTTTGACTGATCGAACAACTTGCACAATGAAATGTTGTATCATATGTGCGCATGAATATATCAACATATGTACACACTAACCCGCAAACTTTTAAAAGGACAAACATATTCCCAACCTCCCTTTTGGCTTCCATGATAGTTTTCAGAGGAGTATGTATATATAATTCTAAATACACTACACGTGTGTATATACATAGATTTACATACATGTCATAGATAGAATCATATCTATGTATAGACAGTATATATATATATATTCATTATTCACTATGTGACCAACTGGTAGTACCATTGCCTACCTCGTTTCAATCTTGCTTCGCAATGTTTACCAACATTTTGCTCACTTCTTAAGACTCCGTTCTTTGTGTCCCCGCCACCTCCTTTTCATCCCGAGGTAGCAGTAGAACTACTGCCTACAGGCCAACACTATACTTTCCAACTCAATGGGGAAATGATGATAAAAGAAGTTGTTCATATCAACTGTCCACTTGTATCCATTTCTGATATATCTTTTTGGGGTATCACCTTTTGAACAAATGCCCAACATCCTGAACTTCGACCCGTTTTACCAACTGGTCCCAACCAACCTTGACCCGCAACAGCCACTGCACCCACAAGCAACGTCTTTGTGACAGAACTCAGCATCTGGCCATGCTTCCAAATCGAAAGCGGGCCAAGAAAATGCCACAGGTCCGGGATGCTAAAACAGGAACACGGGGACAGTTTTTCGACACAATGATCCCAACTACTTGGGCATGTTTGGGATCTTTAGTTCATTCAAGTATATATACATGTACTTATCAATGTCACATCGTCTATGTAAGTGTTTCAGAAAATCAAACCCTTTATTGATCTTATAAGTTCTTTATAACATATTGGTATATATATATATTGCCATTGCCAATCCAACGACATGACTTTGAAAAGGAAATTGGGACATCATGGCCTCTTTTCCCCGATGGGTTCAACGGATGGTTGGATCCACAAGCCTTGGAGAAACTGAACCGTGGGCTTTGAGCCAAACACGCCGTGCGGTACGGCCAGCAAGGTAGGAAATTACAACTCCAAAAACCAGCCAAACCTAAACCCGTTGAAAACCTTATATATGTAACATATAATCATAATTAATCATATATCATAAAGCCTAGCTTCAGCTTCAGCCGTCTATACTGACATTCCAATGCTGTCACAAGCAAACAATTGTGTTGTCCTTTCAACATTTCCACGGTATTTTTGTTACTTTCTGGGAGGAAACCCACCATGCACCACCTTGGCAATCGCAGTGGTAGCTGCTTCCACGATGACGGCACCTTCGCCTGCAGTCCGCAAAGATAACTTCTGGAAGGCCAGATTGACATCTATCAACAGAACGTGAGTCTATGCAAATATGATCAAACATGCAATGATTGAACACAGTACACATACACAGTCTCAAATATACATCCATTCATCTTCCTCTTCAATTCTTCGGAAACTTATTTGGTTGTCCGATTTGCAACCATGGTTCAGAAAAAAAATGCTGAACAATGTCCAAAGCCTAAACATGTCGCGAGTAGACATCCACACAACATTGTCTACTTGAACATGCGTATACATTGAAGTGTGCCTGTGAATGTTTACTCCTTGTATTGCAAACAACAATTTGAGAATGCTGCGTAGTTTGCAGTGCACAGGATGCGTATATACCTGCATGTTTGCAGTGTTCTATTCTGAAGATACTGCATTCACCAAGAACATCAAGAAACAGTCTGCATGTTGTATGCCAGAAACATAATTTTAGAACCTTCAACAACGACAGCATGTTGCATGCCAGAAATATAATTTTTAGAACCTTCTTGAATCTTAAGGGCACTTGAAGAGATATGATGAAATTTACTCATGCATATTTTCTATACTTGCACTTCTATCAAACATGGCTTTTACGCCCCTTCTTTGACAAACAGCAAAATAACAAAACGTCCCGGTGAATCAACGTTCGTTGTGGTAAATATTGGCATAACATCTGTAGATATGCCACACAATATGAAGTGTTTGGGTATCGAAGATGGCCCTTTCCAACAAGGCTCCAACAGGTGAAAACTTACTATATGTCATATACATTACATTATTTCATTCTCTTGTAGTCATATCTTGTAAAAAGCTTTCAATGACATAGTTACACATCACCAAATCAAAGAAATCAAACCACCTTTTTCGCCCCCGACCTTGGCGCCATTCCAAAACCTCCTTCACCTGGCGCTGCCCCAAACTCGCGGGTTCCGTTGAGTATGCCGGTGAACTTCCCTACTGTCTCAGATATCATCAATTATCCTCAAACATACATGCATGAATCTGCATGAATCTAATCACGACGACAACAACAACAACAACAACAACAACAACAACCACGACAACGACAACGACAATGACAACGACAACAACAACAACAACAACAACAAGGACCACGACAACGACAACGACAACAACAACGACAACGACAACGACAACCACAACAACAACAACAACAANACAACCACAACAACGACAACGACAACAACAACAACAACCACGACAACGACAACGACAACCACAACAACGACAACGACAACAACAACAACCACGACAAGACAACGACAACCACAACAACGACAACGACAACAACAACAACCACCACAACGACAACGACAACCACAACAACGACAACGACAACGACAACAACAACAACCACGACAACGACAACGACAACAACAACAACAACAACGTCTTTTTCCTTCTCGCCGGCTTGAGGGCAGGTCATTGGAACCTTCGACGTTGTCAGGCCTTTTGCATAATTGTTTATCATATCGATATCATATCTGTCCTACTAGAGTAGGCAAGATCGGTGTGCAATGATGCAATGGTGCATGGCACGTTACATACATGATTCTTCTAGTTGACCATCTCACTTTTCCCATTCATGTGTCTCCGCAATGAACAGGGATAGACATCCATGCCGGCCACACATTTTTGGCTGCTTCTTCTGGATTGCCAGGATGCTGTATCGCATAACCTTAGTTCACACCATGCGAGCGTAGAAGCTCCCATGTCCGATCCTTTGCCCATCCTCCCTCACCGAAGCTGTGCCAAATTTTTCAGGCCCCAAATCTTCGCATCAAGCGACGCAACAACTTCACATCATCCCAGTCTTCTGGCAAGTCCTTTTTTCATCTTTTTTCTGTGTGGCATTGAGGCATCTGAAGAAAGTCGATTGCATTGGATCATACAATATGGCATATTAAAGACCATGTTCATGAATCTTTGGTGAAATGATTTTTCATCACTAGACCTTCCTACAATAATGCCTTCCAAATGTATAACATATACATTCCCATACATATCATGTTGTATATATCCGCATTTCTGGGCTCTTGATGTGCAACAACATGTCAATTTAACCCAAATCAACCCGTCCTTGCAAAGCTTTCGAATCTGATCTACCTCTGCAGCCGGACTTCAACAAAGAAGCAATAAGTGACAAGACATGGATTTCTGCCTGCAAGGTGATAGGTTTTTGTTAAACCCTGCAGAATTTTGTTGATTGATTGCAAGTGTCTCGAAACTTCAAAGCAACAAGTGTATCAACACAGCGCTAACTAAACATATCCCCAGTGACATTTTGTTTGTTTGGATTCTGCTTGCTACTTACGCATCATGCTGCCATTCTTACCACATATCAGCAACTACAGCAGCGCTCACATCTCACCATGTGCCACCTCCGGCGCATACTTCTTGGAGACAAAGTCCAAGGACCAGTCCTTCCATCGGACGTCAATAGATTTGTACCAGCACGTGAAACAACGAAGCACTAATCAACATTAATCAACTTTGTACAAATGTCAATGTCCAATAGCAGCAAATCATCATCCTAAACAGAGTTGACAAGGCAATGTTTCAAATCATGGCATCAACTAGCGGTAGCGTGGCAGTGTTGTCTTTATCCAGTTGACATGTCCGGAGTGAGAGCGAACCCTAGAAGCCCATTCTCCAACACCTACAGTACAAGTGATGAGCATCACTTTCAAATACTTTCCAGAAATATCTGCAGCTTTCAAGGCCATTGATCTTCGACATACATGATTTGGTCAGATGGTTTGAACAAATGGTTTGGTTATAGGTTCCTGATTCCTGTCCCTTGAATCACCACATAGTCAGCATAGTCGCCCAACGTGCTCCACACAGTCCTCTTTTTCCTCAGCTCTTCTGCCTCGGAAAGTGTTGGAAGTAGCAACCAACTCATGACACATTAGACCCATTGGATCATTACTGTATGTATATCATCAATGCAAATGTAAACATCATCATCGTCATCGTCATCGTCATCGTCATCATCACCATCACCATCACCATCGCCGTCGCCGTCACCGTCATCGTCATCATCATCATCATCATCATCATCATCATCATCATCATCATCAAGAATACCATCACGATTCTGTAATCTTCGTCATGATTCATTCATTCATCGTACATCTTGGATTTAACAATTGAATCATTCACCAGGAGTATGCTGAGGTGATGAGAACCTCCCACTCCTGGCCTTCTAGAGTTTGTTGGAACTTGGGGAGTTGTCTGCTGACTAAATCACCACTATCATAGACTCTACCAGGCAGATGCTTGGTCGACCGCTCCTGACAGATTTTGGGTGGGTACATCTTTGAACCATCTAGCTAGTTCATTCCAGGACACCATCCACATCTTGTGCGGATCTCCCTACTTCTTCATGCAACTGTCATGGCATTTCAATTTGGTCCACCTTCAAACGAAACCTTTTTCTGCACATTTTCTGCTCGTTACCTACTGGAAGGAACTCCCAGTTTCAAGGCACGGTCTAAAAAATTGACTCCCCAAAAGGCGGTTAAAATCCAGGCTTCCCCGACGCACCGCAGCGCGCCGCACTCCGGCCTTAGAGGCTTACTTTTCCATTGCTGCAGGTGGATGAAGCTGAATTCAGTCGAAATTTGAAGGCTTCCTCTTACGCACCATTTTTTTCTTCACTGAGGCTGGGTGAAGTTGTTCTACTTTGCCCAAACTGTATGGAACGGTGCAGTGAAAGAGATGGGTCACCTTTCATGAATGTTTCCTCTCCTCACTGTGAGTTTGTAGCTAGTGACTGGTTCCAAGGTACTCCACGTGAATGTGCGATTATGCACATGTGTATTTAGAATCCCCAACAAATGGCACATCATCATGATAAATCAACTGATAATCGTCGTCGTCAATACTTATACCAATCATCATCATCATCATCATCATCATCATCAGCATCAATGCATCATTTTACATCTTATCAACAAATGACTTGGCACGCACACGCACACACATACACACACAACACATGATCCGCTGCTACAATATGAATCGTCAGATGTGCAAATATATCTGCACGCAGATTTGGGTATGGCCATCTATGGCCTGCATGGCCCGAAATCATCGAATCCTTAAAAGGGATGCTTGGAATACTTGCGCAGGTGGTCACCCATCCACCCTTGAATATGGTCATTTAGGCATTTGATATTTCACTTACCCACTCATAGCGTGATCTGCTGCTACAAAACCTGGTATAGAAAATAAAAATCAGGTTGAAATCTAACTAACCCTTCAGAAAGGACCTTCCAAAAGAAATACTTCTAGATATTGTGGAGTTTTTGCCCTTCTGGGTGGGTGAACATCAAGACAACTTGCAGCCACAGGGACGGCCAGGGTCGTCAACGTCCCGAGCGCCAAAACAGCCGAGGCCGTCCGTGCCGAGTCGTCTCTCCCGAGGGTCAATGGCACCTCCAAGGTCGGAGGGGGAGCAGTTGTCGCGATAAGCGGTGCTGATTACACGCATTCCATGTTCCTTTTTTTCGATGCCATCTCAATCAATCCTGGATTTGTATGATTTGTCAAGTTGAAGAAGATAGAGTCTTACCGCACAAACAGCTGTGGAAGAATTCATGTGTTTTGCTTGTATTTCTTGTTTGCTCTTTCAATAAAGCATGACTTACAGCATTACAGCATCAAGCTGTTTTGCTATTATTGGATGCGTTTGGGTTTTGAACAGCCGGAATCAAAGAACAAAGCTTATTCTCACAAATATTTGCATGGCTTAACACGGACATGGCATGATATGCCGAGTTTCAATGCAGAAAATGTGGCCAGCTTCAACGTTGAAACTTTTCGAAAGAGACCTGTGAAGATGATATCACGGTGTTGGCAAAAGAGCACGCGCTTTTCCACCTGACGCTGAAGACACATTATGAAGACACATTTCGAAGACATGTGGCGCCACATTGTTTGGCGCCACATTGTTTGGTGACGCCGCATTTTCCTGTGACGCCACATTTTGGCGCTGCATTGTTTGGCGCCACATTGTTTGGTGACGCCACATTTTCCTGTGACGCCACATTTTGGCGCCACATTCTTTGGCGACACATTGTTTGGTGACGCCACATTGGGGGGTGTTACGTTGCATCGGTGGGCTTGAAGTTGGTTGGAATGGTTTAGGTTGGGGGTTGGTAGTGTGGGCAAAAATGCACCCGGTACGGGGTGTATTTTTGGGAGCATGGTAGGACCCCACCTTTGCAGGCCAAGTAAGCTCGGATGAGCTTCATGACACATTTTGGTGCTGCGGTGAGCGATTGGCAAAAACTCCAAATACAAAATGCGGTTTATGGTCTGAAACTATCGTTTCTGGGACGTTGCTGCATCGCTTCACTGTATTTTCTGTATTTTCACTGTATTTTCATTATGGTTTCACTTTTCTGTTAATACCACTCTTGACATTCTACGCTTCATACTATTCTACGCTTCTTGTAGTACACTTTTCTTTTCGTTCCACGCGTCTTATTTAACAACCCTTCGTTTAATACGACTCTGCTTGTAATACAACGCGTCTTTTAGTACGACCCTTCTGTTAATACCACTCTTCTTGACCTTCTACGCTTCTTATCATTCTTCACTTCTTGTAATACGACTCTTGGGATATACAACGTTTCTTGTAATACGACGCTTCTTTAATACCAATCTTTTTGACTATCTAGATCTACGCTTTTTATTATTCGACGCTTCTTGTAATACGATTTTCTTGTCATTCCAGCCGTTTTCTTAAACTAGTCTTCGTTTGCTACGACTCTTGGAATACAACAGTTCTTTTAATACGACTCTTCTTTTACAGTAATACGCGCGGAGCTCTATGTCGCCGTCGTCCAACGACGGCGAACATAGAGCCTCCCAAAAGGCTCTATTTTGGGTTTGGTTTTCGTTGAACAAATAGTGGTGGTTCGATTCACGAATAAAACATGAAATGGTTGCATGTTAGTACTTTCATAAAGTATCTTTATCTTAAAGTTCTGAAGTATGCACCGATGCAGTCCATTCCGTATACGGACTTTGACACGAACGTCATCACAGGTTTGGGCATGTGTCAAGTATGTACCGAAGCTGTCAATTGCAAAGCACTTCGAGCACGAATGTCATCACAGGTTTGGACATGTGTTAAGTTTGTACCGAAGCAGTCCATTCCGTAGCACTTTGAAAGCAACGTGTCATCACAGGTTTGGACAAGTGTCAAAAGCATGACCCTCCGCCACGTAGAAACATCATGGCACAAAAACGGAACGCGGAAATTGCTTTCTCGTTGTGTGTTTCGACGACCGTAGTGTGGGTTTTAATACCATGCTTCTTGACGGTCTAGATCTAGGCTTCTTATTATTCGACGCTTCTTGTAATACCATTTTCTTTTCAGTCCACGCGTCTTATATATATGAAACATGAAACTACCCTTCGTTTAATACGACTCTTCTTGTAATACAACCCTTCTTAATTGTAAAACGCCTTTTCTTTAATTTTACTCTTCTTGACATTCGACGCTTCTTGTAATACGATTTTCTTGTCATTCCACGCGTCTTATGAAACATGAAACTTCCCTTCGCTTAATACGACTCCTCTTGTAATACTGACCTTCTTAGTTTTAATACACCTGTTCTTCAATTCCCTGTTTAATTCTACTCTTCTCGACATTCGACGCTTCGTGTAATACGATTTCTTTTCACTCCATGTTTCTTATGAAACTGCCGTTTGAAAATACGGTAGCAAAAATGCACCCGGCGCGGGGTGCGTTTTTTGTCTTCGTTTAATGTGTCTTCGAAATGTGTCTTCGCGGGGTAATTCGTCTTCGGGGGGAAATTCGTCTTCGTTTAATGTGTCTTCGAAATGTGTCTTCGCGTCTTCGTTCACGTACCCGCCCTGACAGAAATGTGTCTTCGAAATGTGTCTTCGTCTGCGGGCGGAAAAGTGCGTGCACCAGTGCGCACACAATGAGATGATATATACTTAAAGTCGACAACGTTCAAATTGCATCAACAATGAGGTTTTTCTCTTTCAATATGCTTTGACTATATGTCTTTTCGTTCTTCTTTCCTTCATTTGAGATGAAACTTGAGCTCATCACATTTCCAGTGAGCATTACCACTACACATCGAATGAGGCAATCCATTATAAAACCCCTGGTCAAATCATTCAAACACACAAAAACACACACAAACAGTTTAAAAAACCATGTCCCTTCAACAAGGCCATCCTTGTCCAAACTGTCCCAAAAAAAAGGGGTACAGTAAGGGGTATGATGACTTCCCTATGACTTCCGCCTTGCAGGATCCAAGGGATCCAAGTTTCCCCTGCTCCAGGCCTGCAGTGTTGGGGCGCCAGCCCATCTCTGGAGCCTTCCAACAAAACTCTGGACGACAGAAACGGCCGTCTCCACTTCCGGCAAGAAAAAACCTACGAAAAAACCACAAATTCCCGAGGAATTGAACAAAAGTTTGCTGACCATTGAAAGATGGGTGAATTAGTTTAATAATATACATAGCCGTTTTCAAATGAACAATTGAGATATCATAATATACTGAGATATTGATATAAAATATCTTAAAATATATATTAACATATCCCACCTTGGGAAAAGGAAAATCATCTTCAAAATTCCATTTTTTGGGGATATGTTAGTTCCCTGGAGGGTATCTTAGTCTACAAACGAACTCAATGGTGCAACAAGTGAAAGCTGTATCGAATCACCACTCCTTCAAATGCATCGCGTTTAAACCACCGCGCCTTTCAGTTGGACCGGTGGCATTTGTGAAGCTCACAAAACTCAAGCTGTAGGTTGTTCCCCTGGAAAAAAATGCTGTCCATCATTCTACACCCCCGAAATTTAACATAGCCTCCTGAAAAATGATGGTTGGAAAACTACTTTCCTTTTGGGAAGGCCTATTTTCAGGGGCTATGTTAAATTCCCGGGTGTACCTTTGATTTTTTTTTGCCCCAGTGAGGTTGGACACTTTTTTTTTCAACAATTTGCAGGGGTTTCAACTTGCAAAGTTGTGAACCATCATCTTGCCCTCCGCTACACAAGGTGACCAAAAACAACACCCTGAACACAGTTTCATCAAAACATGCATGGCGCTCAAAGCCAGCAGTGGCAGGGCAAGCCAAGTAGGTCTGGCCAGAGGTCGACATGTCCATGTTCACCGTTCTTCCCACTATTTTGGGTTTCTGCAAGCGTCATGGGGTGAAGCCCATTACATGTCGTTGGGTTACGAATGAGAAACCAGAATCTGGACAAGAGGTTCAGTTTTTGACTAGGTTCCTGGTCCCTCGTTAACAAATTCGGTTTGGTGTGACGGTGTTGACAGAAAGGAAGTGATGCCATGTCAACAGGTTCATATACTGAGGTGTTTCAAACCCCAACACGGACTCCAGTTGCACATCCCAAAGCGGTCTTTCCCAATGGGTATTCACGACGCAACTCGGAATGGAGTCAGTGATGTTGTTGGTGATTTGACAGGTATTCGTTGACATAAAATACCAATTCTGTCGCCACACTTCAACACAAAGGCAGGAATATGAAGGATCATCATGAACCAAACAAACACATTGAATTGAAGTGTCGTTGAACCATGACCTGGCGAAACTTTTTTGCAGTACAGTATACCCACACCATGTACATCCATGCACTGTATCATAATGTATCACTGCATGGCTGTCTATCATCCGTTCCATGACAATGGCTATCCGGGTTCCTTGGCACACATGCTTTGAGTGTCCCTTAACAAAGTTCAGGCCAAACGACATCAACATCCCCATTATGTTGGGAACCACAGAACATACAGAATAGTGTTGCGAACCCATCTTAGTAAGGATGGTTGGAACTAAAGCATGGACAGAAAACAAACAAATCACATCGAATTGCTTATGAAACAATCCTCCCAAACGGTGGTTCAACATTGTGAAAATACAAACAACCTTTCAGAGCAATTCCAATCCACGAACTGATTTAGTTCCAACATGCCACTAAATCACCAACATGTGCCTTTGTCGCTGGCCTTTGAACGCCATGCCTGATCAAGAATCGGGGTGGTATGGCATGGTGGATGATAACGTGAGACACTTCCTTCAACCGCAGCATCCACAGCACCGCACCACCCATCTCCGACCCATACTTGTCTCTCGTTCCATTGCAGTACACGCCTAAACAAGAACCCAAGCATCAATGCTTTGGGGAAAAAGCAAACATAAGGCTTCAATCTTAAGAATAATGATGATATCTTGATGATATCACCAAGTGCATCTCAAGCAAATGCAACCAGCTCTCAAACCAGGTTCGGACCAAGTGTTCTAGCTTAGCTTAGATCATCGGAAGTAGTAGAAACTGACATCTCTAATCCGGAATTCAAACCGCTTCTTCCGGGTTCAGTCTTGATTCACTACATATTTACATTGTATTATGCGTAAAGATCACCAGCAGTAGTACTGTACTTCAGTCTCAGAGTATATAAGTCGTTGGAAGTCAGTTGAGTGACTCGAAAAACTTTGACGTCCTGTATCTTCCGAAAAGTCAGAGGGACTCAATAAAATGCAACTTGAAATCACCAAACAGTCCGAAACATCTGGGCAGATTTCACATTTCGCAAAGTTGGAATTGTAACAATTTGGGAGGGGTCCCTGAAAAAAATCTATCTGGTCATGGCTTTTTTTTCCAACCCCCTCCACCAGATTTATAGCTTCCCTTCCAAACATCTCAAGATTAAAGGTTTCAGAAGACCTTGCAGTGTGATAGAGCCAAATTCATTCATGATACACATTACTAGTTGATGGTTTCAACCCTTTTGAAAAATATGAGTCAAATTGGGAATCATTCCCAAATAGGGGTGAAAATAAAAAAATGAAAAAATTGGGAATCATTCCCCCAAATAGAGGTGAACAAAAACAAATATTTGAAATTAAACCACCTAGAAATACCAGGGTATTTTTTTTGAAACACTTGCTGGGGGTGGACGGACTGTTCCTGGCTACATCCTTGGCCCAGGTTTTTTTTTGCCGCCTTCACCTCAGCCCAGCGGCCCCCACAAGCCCGCAACTCGAGCCGAGGTTGGGCCAACAAAAAACGGCGGCATTGATGAGTTGAACAACCAACTCCGGGATAGGATAATGATGCAAATGCTTCAAAATGCACCATTTGACTGGGACAACAACATTTCTGGAAAAGAATCACAGTCTGATGATTTTTTCAACATGTTGTGATGTTGATATAATTCGGATATGCTGAGCTCATGAGTTTTTTTTTACTGAACTTGAAGTTACATATTATTTGAATGGCAGCAAACATCTATGTAAAGCAGCCCTGTGACTACTTGATCCCCTTAGCCGGTGCTGGTCGGACCCTAGACATGGGACATCCAAAAGTACGTAGTACTATTTGAAGAGCCATGAACAATTCAGAAAACAAAAACAACATCTCATAGGTATATAGACATGTGACATATAATATGCAAATATAATACATCTACATGTATATTTTGTTGTGTATATTTTGTGGATCTGTGTGGTATTATTTCCCAGATTGGACTCAAAAAATATACCTTCTGCCCCTTTTTGGGATCTTCTTTACACTGCTCTTCTTTGGGTTTTGGTTCAATTTCACCAGCTCTGATGACCAACTGGCATCCAACTGGATGCCAAATTCCTACAACCAAAATGAACTAACACCAAAAAAATCATGAGAAACAATAGGAACTTCTACTCAATTAACTCATTAACACATCTCTTCAAAAGTGCCTTATAGTCCTCCACACCAAGAAAACATCTGTTTCTTTCTTACATGAAAACTTTGGATTTTTTTTTACGCGCCTCTACCACCCCTATGACAAATTCACAAATAAGTTCACGTGATAAAAACTCCTGCTCCAATGAAATCTTGGACCAAAACAGCCCCTCATCATATCTTGATCTCTCGTTTCACGACCTTTTGCGCTCTAATGGATCAATCTCTCAGAGAGGACCTCAGCGCACCCAATATCCATAACTGTCTATGAGACGGAATACTCATACTATGATCAGCACATATTATCTCACCACCTTTTGGCAACCACCTGTACAAGGACAAATAATCATCAGTATACATGTTTGTTGTATGTAACTGTTTCAGGTTTTGGGTCAGGCAATGCTGGCAAGAAGATTTTGCTTACAAACCAGTGAGTCAGTGAGTCAAAACTAAATGGTGATGTCATTCATAAATCTCAAAAGCGAAGATTTCAAGCAATCCTCAAATCGGAGGTGCTTTCCACCATCGCATGATCTTTCTACACATGTGGATCTATCAATATGATATTTCAAAAATATCTATATGTATATAATTACATATACCCTCCACCAGGGAACTAACATATCCCACCTGGGGAAAAGGAAAATCATCTCGAAAAGGCCTTTAAAAGGGGATATGTTAGTTCCCAGGAGGGTATATATAATATATATCATTATATATCGTCATTACAATGGATCCAACGATCGGACCAGGACAATATTGAACAGGGAACCATCTTGGGACCTATAACTTACATTCAAAGATATCACGCAGGAAACGACAAGGATGGATGGACACCTTTAAGATTTCCGTGCTATAATGCCTTGGAGGTGAAAGATTTGCTCATCTTTTTGCAATGTTATTTTTTGGAAATGGAAGGATGATTGAACCTACCAAAAAAATGTGCCCCTTACCTTCACTTCAAATAGATTGAATGGTGCTAATACATGTGCTGGCCCCTACGTGGCTGTCTCCACTGGTGCCTTCTTTGGGATTGCCGGAAGATTTGGCATCACCGCGGTTCCCGGTGAGTTCGCACCTTGCCCTATGATCCTCGAATGGTCGTTGATGGTGGAAATGTATCTAAGGTCCAATTGGGATTGGAACCTTGGGGCTAGAAAACGAAAACCCGCCAACTTAGGGTTTGGAAGCCCAGTTTTGAAGGTTACAATGTGCAGATCACCACCTAGCGACCTAGCGACCTAGCGCAGCGGATCAGCGTAGTACCTGAGGTCTGCGCATCGCTTTTACCACTACTGCATGGTCAAACATGGAAAACGATGTCCTGTTTGCGAATCTAATGGGTCCACACCCTGACAGACACGGTTCAGACAGTTTCTCGACTCGTCTACTTCTCCGTGCTGGCTACACTGAAACCTGGGTACCAAGTGTTAGATAAATGTTGTTTTTTGCTGTTGAAAATAAACCTTCCAAGATCATCGCCAACTTTGACTTTCAATGTTTGAGCATCTCAAAACACTTCCAACACTTGGGTCAGACCCAGTTTCACCAAGAGATTGGTCGCAGAAGTCTCTGCAGACAAAGATTTTTTGCATGTGGCTCACTGCAACAGCCCAGTATCTCGACCCACCGAAAGGGGGTCGAGAACCACAGAAACCGGCACCTAGGTGGGACATTGTCAACATCAAGAAAACGTGAATGAACAGCAGCAAAAGATAGCAAAAGATATTCAGATCTTTAATCTTTCATCAGTTTTTGCTTGCCTTTTTGGAAGGAAACTGTGAGTTTTTGAATTTCAACAAATCATCTAACTTCAACTTCTCTTGGCATGTCCTTCCATGTCCTTCCTCATTTCTGTGATGTTTGAGGCCAACACGGATGTGTTTGCTTTCTTCACATCGGCTGCCAGGAAGTTGGGAGACGAGTTGTGTGCCTCGTCAAGAGGAGACTTGGCCGCAGTGAAACCTACATAATAATCAAACGCAGGAAACAGTGCTGAACCTTTTGATCCTTGAATCTGTTTGATGCTTGAAAAAACACTTTGGTGCCGAAAAACCTATCTTGCATGACATTTCCATGTTTTGAAAGCCACCCAGTGGTTAGGTTCTGGGTACCTTCTAGGCGATAGAGGCACGAACACAAAAAAATGAACACCTCGCTTATCTCACAATGCGTTGTATGGATGCGTATGGTGGCATAGCCATGCAGCCCACGAAACGTTCGAAGAAGAATCATAATAAATTCATTATGAACATCATGATGATGATGATGATGATGATGATGATGATGATGATGATGAGAAAGAACATGAACAATAACAATCCGTGTCAAACTAGGCGCAAATCCAGCAGGGAACTGTGGAATTCATTGCCGATGGCCAGCCCATCACCACTGAAATCCATACAGAAACTCTCTTAGAAAGTTGTCACAGCTACTCTATATACTCGATTTCGGTGGACCTACTGGCTCTACGATTGCACCCCCCCCAAGAAGCAACCATTTTTATCAATTTTTCCTCTAATCTTCCTCTGTGGCTCTCCACAACTTCCCCCTTTGGAACCTCGTCAGCCTTCTCTGAGACCACCTTGTGTCTATCTTGATGCAGTGTGTAGAAAGCATACCTGGAAGAAACCAAATCTGCGTGCTTCAAGGCGAAACCCGCCCAAAACATCCCCAAACAAAATACCCATGGTTGGGAAAAAATAACTTAAGATAAGGACCAGCTATGTTAGGGAATTTCAGAACGACATGGACTGCCTATTCAGCCCTTCAATGCAGTTCATGTTTCGAAGCATCCGGAGTGCCAACAACGACTCAGAGTATACTCCAAAACATCTTTCCAAACTAAGCATGTACAGCTCAAATAAACAAGTTGACTGAGAGTTGGAAAGATGTGGGTCCTACTGTCAGTTGTCTCAGTGGCACTGCTGTAACTCCAATTTCCCTTAGCCATCATGTCATTTGCCCTTTTCAATCAAATGACACATTTCTTCAAAATCCAAGGGACCTTTCCAGCTAAACATATTTCTTCAACTTTTTGTGCAAAAAATAGGGAAATTCTGACGCCTCACGATTATTCATAGCTAGCCATATATCAGTTTATCTTATCCTTGAAAGTAGAAATAGACGCATATCCAGTGATATCTAAGAAGTACAACAAATGAGTCCAAAGGAAATGATTGCAACAAGGTTCAAATCATCAATGTAAAGTGATGTGAACATTCACATCCCCAAAACCCTAAGCGTATGGGGAAAGGCCACTCGGTCCCCATCAGCAATGTTAGGAAACAACATGAAAGAAGTATCTACAGCTGAGCTGTTTCTTTCCAAGTCACAAAAGGGTTGTAGCACTGCTGACATAGTCCGGCATAATTTCATCCTGCGACTTTTGGGGGATTGAAAAAACCCACCTGGTGGTCATGCCTGAAGACTAAACATGACACCTTAAATTTGATCAAATTTCCTACTCCGTGGTTCAAATGACTTGTGCCAAGGAGGGACTTTGTCAATTAAAGATAGTGACACAATGATGATCCTGCAGGCTTCTGAACTTCACATCATCGAATCATCTATCTGGATCCCAAACGAATTGAAAAAAAACCGTGACATGTTTGTACATGCCAACTTGCCAAATCCTCCACCCATTCAGGAGACACCCTGCAAAACCAATGCTGCCTCCTTTTTGTTCTGCACCAACCACAAATCGTACCTTGCGAGCCAAGAGGTCAACACGCTTGGCTTGCAAAGGCCACAGGCCGAAACGAGTCGTACTCAAAATGTGTCTCAGTCATGCAACTCCCATCACATTGTATCACTTGTAGCTATCATCATCATCATCATCATCATCATCATCATCATCATCATCATCATCATCATCATCATCATCATCATCATCATCATCATCATCATCATCATCATCATCATCATCATCATCATCATCATCATCATCATCATCATCATCATCATCATCATCCCATGTTTTCCAACCAAAGGTGCTGCCCATGAAAATGTCGATCTTGCAACACTGAGGATGCTAACTCCTTCCTGTCCTTGGCATATCATGGAGCGACGTGAATCAAAACCGTCACGCTTTCAACGGTCTCAGGCCACGACGTGAATCCCACGGAAGGTGATGGACTGAAAGCCTTGTTGGGTTTCTTCAGCCACTGCTACCAACTCGTCGTCAATGTAGATCTTGTAACCTTTTGGGAAAAAAAGGTATGGGTATATATATATATAAATGAGAACTCCCCCTCACCTCCCATTTCATATGAAGGGGCTGAATGGACCCAATCTAGAACAATGTGAGGAGAACTATACGTCCTCATAGCCTCACAATGCCAACAAACATATGATACAGTTCTGAATATGCTCTGGGGACCATCTTCAGCGTTTTGCAGAGGACAAATGACATTTTCTCATGTCAGTTTAGTTAGTTGTATGTAGCTTCAGTTCAGCCAACCCTTTACTACCAGTACTTCTTTCACGGCTCGGAGCATTGAATACCCTGTGAGATTGGAACATTCCGCACCTTGTCGAATTCACTGGTATCCATCAATCATCTGAATCATCTCCGAATAAAAACAACCATTCATCATTCAATCATCTTTCCCTTTGCAATTCTCAACAGCTTGCACCTTCCACTCATTTAAAGATGTTTTAAGTCGGGCCCCCCGAAAAGCCAGATGCCTGCCACTTCCACCAATGACTTCCACATGTCACTGAAGCTACCAAGTTGCTCATAGCCTGATTCATCTTAAAGAACCTGCGCTTGGAGGGGCTATGAGCTGACAATGTGCCATGAAGCATATGCTTGTAGAATTTTGTAGATAACGAGAACCATATCAGGGAATCTGCAAGTACACTTGAAAATGATGCTTTGAGAACGGTATTTGATGTTCCATCTGCGCGGACAAGAGGCAATGGTGTTGGAACACATCAATCAACATGAGATCCCAATGTCCACACCCAACAAAGCTATAAAATTCACAATGGAAAGAGGTCAAGGTGTTCAAGACGTTAGACTTTAGAGATCTTTAGGCTTAATCATAGATGGTAGCGGGGACCCTTTTAGAGGGTACCCAGTTACTCTACCAAAATAAGAGCCTACTCTAAAACACTCTATACCACTCCAAAACTCAAACCTAGCTGTTTTTTTGCTGTTTTGCGCAACTGCGTATTTTTGAGCAAACCATGTTTGAGCAACCCTATCGGGATATGCTATTCTCATGGCTTGCAACTCCAAAAAATTGGCGGGTTTTAGAGGAAGTAGCCTCCCTCCCGGTGGGTTCTTCTCTGAACTGAAATGAATGACTCAAAATATGCAAACATGTTCAACAAAAACTGCAGAACCCCTCTTCAAATTATTGTTCGTTTTTAATATTTCTTTGGCATTCATGGCACTTAGATTCTCTGAGATACATGATTCAATGTGATTCATCTTTGGTGCCCCCCAGCTGACCACCGTCTGTTGTTCTTGATCTCAGCCTTGTCATTTTTTTTTGATCAACGGAAGGGCTATCAAAACACCAGAACCTACGAAATTCCAAGGTTTTTTCCCACATCCAGGATCATCCCTCATCCCAGATCCACGCCCAGGATTTCTGAGTATCCAAACTTCCGAAGACGATTGGAAAAGAAGTTCAAACCTTCGGAAAAGGTCACCTCGACTCGCCCGGTTTTCTTTTTCTTTGGTTGAAGTTACCAGTCTCAATGACTGGAAGGTTTTCTCATCTGTTACGAATGGTATAAGTGGCCAGCTCGCAACACAATTCAGTACCTGGTGTGAGTATATTTGGATGCATGATGCAAATAAGAAGTACATTTCGTATTGCTGCCTGCGCTCTGCTACTGAATTTTGTTAAAACTCTGTGAGCAAAGGGTGGCATTGATTTATTTTCTACCACTTTTTTGGCTATTTACACAAACACGAATGAATGTGTGCAAAACTCGCACTCGTCTGAACGTAGAGATCGATGTAGTCATTCTGCACAAACATCATGCACATACTTTGCTAAGTAGGATGCACATTACCCTCATGTGACTTGCTGATAATTCAAATAACAAGTGCGAAATGGAGTGAAACATGCTCTTTGTAAAGACGCTGTGGGTGAATAATTTGTTTGTTTTTCCCCGAAACCGTTTGAAAGTTTGGAGGTTGAAGGTTGAACCCTAGGGAATCGATTTCAAAGGAATAAACATGGCATGTAAAGTGACATATCAAATCTTTGGTGTCAATGCCGTTTTTGGGCCCTTCATCTTGGGAAGTGAATCATGTTCTGCCACGCCATATCCTGTGGCTAATCGTTTTTAAAACCTGGCCCAGTGGCCACTGGACCTTTACCATCGCATCGTTGGATCACATGGGACTGTCCCAGTCTCAACAGCTTTCCTTGAAGGCAACAGCTGCTCCAACGATGCTTCATGCAAATTTTGGAAGACATGTTGAGGATAATTAATAAATATCACCTTAATTACTGGGACACGGGATGAACATTTTGCAAAACCGTTTTTCGGGCCAATAGCTGTCCCTCCTAACTCCTCATGCAGTTTTGAAGTGCCAGTTAGCCAGTGCCAATTATGATAAAACATGGCAAAAACACGCGACTACAGCAAGTATCCCACAATTAGGGGTCGCCCGTCACCCAAACCAAGTTACATATGAAAAACGTGGCTATATTAACTACACTGATTACAGAGTTTGACACATCCAACCAGACGTATGCCCCCCCAGTCAACAGATACTTCATTGTAGCAAACTGGATACTGGTGGTGTTGTGAACGGATAGTTATCATTAGTCAACGCTTATCTGACCTCAAGAGCCATGCGCTGGATGGCATGCTGACTAATGGCGTGAGGATGTTGGTACATGGGTGCGGTGTGGGGGGCTCATGGACACGGTAGCACGAGTACAGTACGGGTGGTGGTGTTGGGGGTTCCTGGGCAAGGTGCAAGTGCAAAAAAAAAGTGTTATCATCCACTTTAGAGTTGCAAGGGTTGCCCAAATACCGATAGTAATAAAGCATGAAATGCGGCCACTATACCAAAAAAATGATGTTGATATACGATTCTTCCTGGACAGAAAGAGCTTTTGGTATTGGAACCCTACCACAACCCGAAGGAGACCAAACCAACAAGGGTTTCACCTATATAACACAACTGTAGCTTCTGTTGCTTTCGAACATGATTTTTTGATATTTTTTGCGCCCACGCCGCTCCGCGGCAAGGGCCGCCCGCATCGGGATCAAAGATTGGCCGGACTTTGTTGAATTGTGTCAAAAACCATTGATTTTACAGCATTGTTCGTGCCTTTGGAGGCCAAACGCTGGTATATTTAAGATGCTTTTGCAGCATCAAGGACAAACCCTTCCCAAACAGGAAGAGCTCATCCGGACTCAAGAAGGTGTCAAATCACGCAATCTTGCTCAACTGGATGTAATATGCGCTTTTTGCTTGTCACAATCTTTGCCACAAAGCTCTGACTCAAAAAGCTGGGCGAGGCTGCTTGGGCCGCAAAATGCCGTAAATTGCAATGCTTTATAGATATGCCATGCATTCTACCTGCGCAAAAAGGCCCCCCCAGCTAAAGCTGACCTGTTGCTAGTGCCTCCGGAAAGACACGCCCTTTGCGTCTACCCGTGCGGGCGGATTTTTCAATAAAGCGTCTATTTCAAGTGGCGCCACAAGCCAACACGCGACGTGTTGAATCTTTTCAATAAGGTGTACTCTGGGATGCTACCCGTCGTACATCCTGCACTGGCCTTCCAGAAACCATATGAAGCATGGTTACGCAATTTAGAAAAATCAACGCTAAACTTTCCGGTCGTTAATTTTCTGCCAGCCTTACGGAAAGGAATGCACAAGTTCGTCGTACCCATGGAAAAAACAGGCACAGGATACTGATAGTAATTACTGTATATATAGATGTAAGGAATAATGCCACAATTCTAGAAATCATGTCTTGATGAGGTTTCTTGCACCGAATGGACAACACGTAGATACAGTATCAAGAAAATTCTATCCATGAAGGCCACCAATGGCCTTAAAATCTCAACGTTGGAATTCCAATTTCCGTCGCAATCTGCACTTGGAATTGATTGACAAACAACGCCCATTATGCCTCTTCCGTCTCTAAACAACATTCCCTCAGTTCTCCTCTTCTATGAAACATGAAACCATCCAATGGCGTCACCAAACCTCAATCCCAGTGGCGTCGCATGTAGACAGTAGTCTGGGAGTTTGCCACATCCTGTGGTTTGACCAAAGACATCCATAATCGACCGAAGAGTGATAGAATCAGTGCGGGAAAAATAATGGTCTATCTCCTAAATGGATATTTCCAGGCAAAAAAGTCAGCAAAAACTGCTAGTTTGAATGTGAAGTCTTGTCACTAAATTTCATTTCAACGCTGGGGACATTTTAAGGTCACCAAGAAAACCACTGCATTGATCTGCATAAGCAAAGCATGACAGAATAGTACAATAAACAAAAGAATGCTGATGACAACAGTTGCCCAGCCTGGGAAAGAACAATAAGGGGAGTCCGGATACATACTTGATACAATACATCTCGATATAAAATAATTACCTGATCACACCTTAAATCCTATTGCTCTTTTCTGTCACCTGACATCGCCATGATTATCACAGGATCAAAACCTGCTGGCTGCTATCCTACCCTTCAGAGTGAAAATCCATAACATGGGAAAACGATTGCAATATCACATCCGCAGTCGTCATCAACATGGCATATCCCTCCAACACAACATCCCTCCTCATAGGTATAGGTTGGGAAAATGGGCCCAGCAGTCTGCCACCATGTGCCCACTGGTGCTCCAGCCACAGTGGAAGCCTTGAAAGTATAGGCAGACACAAATTGACAAAAAAAGAAGCCACATAACAAAACACACAAAAAAACAATCCCATAGTAAACATCGTCTTCTTCCCCCCTATCACCAAAGAGTCTTTCAGTCGTGAATCATTTTCAACTTTAACCAGCAACCCTGACCTACCATCGCAACCTAATTTCGACCAACCCGAGCAACCTCATTGGAAGGGATCACTTCAAACGCCGAGCCATACCACACAGGTGGACGCTCCGCCAAGAGGTGAATAGGTGGCATCAAGTTGTAGCTCGCATTTTCCCCTGGTTGATGAACATTGATGCCGAGGGTTCTTTGGCTGGATGAACTGAACTGAAGTTTCGATCGATTTGCAGAGTATATAGATGGGATGTAAATGGAACATATATGAACATAATATCATGTAACTCCCTAAGTAGTTGCAAGTAACTCTTGCAACTGTTGCAGCCCCGGGTGGTGTTTTCTGTGCCATGGAGGTGTCATTGTGGTGGGTTTTTGGTGTTGTCATGGAGGTATGGCTGGATGCATCCAGCTATCACCGCCTCCACCAGGATACGAATAGCCCTTCAGATTTGAAGCAGAACATCCTCGATTCGTCGATGTCAGTGAGGGTGCACCGTTTGGAAAGGACCGGTAAAGACCCGAAGTTCGAGATGAAACACGAGTGGATTCCAATTCAGAAGTTTAAAAGGTTGCATATATCACTTCTCTACAACCATTACAGATACTGACATATAGTTACATTCCTGTATGAAACACAAATCAAAAACTCAACACAAAAACCTGCAGACTGAAGCGTCTCACCAAGATAGCAACCCCCGCCACCCAAACCGATGCATCGACTACCAAGTGTCCCATAGTGGCCCAATAAAAGCAGGCAAACTGAGCCAGCCATGCTAGAATGAAGATTGCTAGCAGCACCTGAAACCAAAAGTTGCCCAAGAAGTCTTGACAGTGACATCCTTGATGAATGAAAGGATGTTCAATACATTATTTGGACAGCATTGTAAATGGTGTAGCTACACAACCATGAAATCGCATACTAGATTTCCCATTCATCTGCACCCATGGAAGACCATGATGCAAGCAATGCTGGGATTGTATCTGTGGTGCACAGATCAGTCCAATCGGATTGAGAGAAACGAGATAGATTGCCAAGTCAAACATCAACAAAGATACAAAACCAACAAACACAAATACAGTAGTAATACAATTGACAGTTTGCCTACATATTTGTAATGTTTCTATAAGTATGATTAAGCAAATTAAGCAAGTATATCTAAAATAGACCATTGATGCTCATACAGTGTGTGTATGCAAACAAATCTGCGTACATCAATGTCAGACCGTTTTCGAGGAATTGAATTGCTCTCCAAGTACGTCATATTCTAATACGTTCGCAAGTTTCTCAATCGACCTGACCCTAGCTATGATTCTTCATCAAGTAGCCAGCGCTACGACCTTCGCCAAGCTCCGACAAAATGAATGGATCCGGGCACCGCAGCCCGTTTCCTGCCACTGTGTCCGGGACTTTTGGGGGTGATGATTGGCGATGTATAAAATACATTCAAACACAACGACCAGCTGCAAAGGTGATGGTATCTTTGATATTCCTTGCACTTTGGGGAACCATCTTAATCATTCTTAATCATGTCAATCCTTGAACCTAAGGCTGTTTGAGGGGCGTTTTTGGGAACATGTGGAGATCATATGAGATCGTCTTGGTCGCCAAGTCACTCAGATTCAGGTTGTTCTTTGTCTAAGTGGCGTGAACATGTTGTTTTCCCTCCCCAGCATTCTGAGATCAGCAGCAGGGGTGAAACACAAACGTAAATCTTCATGTGTCGTCACGAGAAACCTAAGATGAACACATTGAACAGGAAAACACACATATACATAGATGTAGCTACAGATAAGATATCTTAATAATTCTAATCAAATGTACCATATATATAAATATCTACTTATTTACTTCTAAGATTGTACAACAATTTCATATACAGTAAATAAATACGATCTATTCGTAGATACAAAATATCTGTCGATACATTTCGTCAAGTCTTTAATGCACGTCTTAGGTGCCCAACGAAAAACCACGGTTCACATGGAAGAACTTAGGTTTGACTGGAGGCCAGCCCTCCATGAACGAATCACAAACATCTTTCCAACTCACTGCCGGTGCATGGTTGTCATTTTCAAAGCTCGTTACACCATGTAATGATCAGGTCCCTAGGTCCCTGTCCTCATCATGTTGAGGAATCAAAGGTTCCGTTGATGCCATCTTTGGCACGCAGGGCACAAAACAGAACAACAATATCTTGAGCCGCAAAGATTGCGTGAGAATGGTAGAACATTGGAGATTTATAATGTCCAATAAAAAGATCACCTCTGCTTCTATCTCTATGATGTTGACTCTTTTGATGTACTAGGATTATCTCAAAAGCCGGTTGGTGACTTGCGAGAATTCTGCCCGATCGGTGGCTGAACCACATATCAGAGAAATAGTAGGAAATCTGACCATCTTCCCTGCAACCACAAACCATCTAAATGGGTTACTGCTGTGCATTTACAAAATGCTGCACCAGTCATAGAAATAATTGAACATGTAGAGCACATACATGTCTTTTTTTGAATCACAAGCTTTTATTGATCCAAAGTGGTGCAGCATTTCAGCGCATCGACAGTTGCGTGAGTCCAGGTTCCAAAATTTATGAGTTTCCCTGCTCCATGAAGATAGGTACCTGTCAACAGGGTGGCAACTTTGAGAAACAAAACTCTTTAAGAAAGAAGGGCCACTGACAAATAGGTCTGAAATAAACACAGCATGAAAACATAAATGAAAAAAAAATCTGAAGATCATGAAGATAACTTTTTCATACTTTTTCATGCTTTTGCAACGGATGACTGGACCCAAGCATCTTTCTGGACACAGTTGCAGTCTCAACGGTGCATTTTTTTATCCAAAGGCGCACTCAGAATACTCGCCGTCTCTGATACCTTACGCACCTTGGCAGGGGGCAGATCTTAGGATTGATGTCAGAAACAAACAAGGGGCCTTTTCATATATGATCAGCTTGTCCACACACTTGCAACAATGTATGTCAATAAGTCCAGGATATTCCAGGATATTATATATGTGCCCAAATTTGTTCTCGAGCGTGATGCAATCAGCAGGTAGATACATAATACACTCAAGAACCATCAAGAACGTATACCGTGGAGGCAAGCACCATCATCTTCTATCATCTTTGCACATTGTGCAGCAATGACTTGACCATGATGCAATCACCTCGAGCCCCCGCAAAAATCAGCCACTTCTGCCCCCGGGTGAGACCTTGTTATCATCATACCCATCCATATCCAATCATCCCCTTCGTCGCTGAAGGTGACCCCAACTGTTTCTTGTACCGACTCTGTGATCTTCGATTCCTGCACTGTTCGGACTGTTTTAGGCAGTTCGGATCCAATCTGCTTGATACCTTCCTCCATCACCCTGGCGACTATCGGATCTATTCAAGTGGCTTAAGAAAACATCTTCAAAACCATCCAACAATTATCAAATGTAGAAAAGATATACATAACAGTATACATCTTAATTTTTACATACATAAATATAATCTTGTACACACATATATATATAGATACACATGTAGCTTCCACCCTCCCATCCCACCTCTTCAGGTCTCAAGGATGTGGGCGGTCCGACTGTCACTTCCATCTCATTGACCAAGGATCGGAACTCAGACCTCGGTGAAAAACACCATTTCCAACATACGACAAATGGATGGTGAAGTTGTGTGTTTGTACCATCATGTATATAAATATGTATGAATATATATATATATATTATGTATATGTATATGTATATGTATATCTATCATAATATAGATGATATTAAGAGAGGTCATGATCAGGTGATATTGCATCACAATCAAGTATACAAACACATATCTACATATGTCATGAACATGATATAAAATCATTATAAAATCATGAAAGACACCCAAAAGCAAATGAATAGAGTCACTGGCATCAGCATAAGCAACATCAAAGAAAACATAAGATGGAGCATCTTTTTCAGCCTGGAAAAGGGGACTTCCAGGTTTCATTGAGACTTCGGCGCACTGACCATTCGGGCACCTTCACAGAACCTGTCTTCATCAAGGCCGCTCGGAAGACAAACAGGAGAACTTCACTGCGTTTCTCAAGAACACAAACCTCAAGGTGATTAATACATCTAGATAAAAGCAACAAACCCTACATGTCTAGATCACCACAATCACAGTTTCATCCAACCTTTTCAACCTCTGGATGAGGCCAAACACTATGACGATTCAAAATGCCCCCCAAAAAAACCGAAGCAGTGAAGCTACAGGGCCAATCCTGCCAGTCCCTTGCAACAACCTTGGCCCTGGGTATTCCCATCCTGCGGGTAACTTTCAAGGTCTCATCGAGGATAGGTGCAAAATGCATGACCTCGGCCGCATGCCATAGTGCTTTTAGGCTTTTCGCACGCTTCCACAATGTATCTCTGTGTAAATAATATAATGTTATTATATGAGTATATATATATATGATATACGCAACTCTATAGCCAACTATAATGTAAATGATGTATCATGAGATGTTACGCAGTAATATCATTGGTATCAAAGCAAACCTGCTCTTCAGCACAGTACACAAATGTGTGTAGCCCTGCAGCCATAGGCTCATGGGGGTATCTGGGGGTTGCCTCCGCAAAGTATGAAGCCATGAAGCTGGCAACGTTGGCGGTGGCTGCTCGTGTCGATGTTGCTGGAAAACTATTGCTTTTGTAAATACTTCATTACTTGATTATGTGTAATATACTTCTATCTTGTATATGTGATAGAGAGAGAGACGTAACAACTTGTTACTCAAACACTCTGACTATTGTCCTAGTGGTCTTCCAACTGATGGGAGGCAATTGCGAGTGGTTTAAAGCGACACTAATATGGTTCCTGGGATTCGTTGCTCTGATCGCCAAACAGGGTGGATAACATCAGGCCTTGTGTAAAAAAGCCATGTCATTGAACTCAACGAACTCAACCAACACTGAGCTTTCCCAACAGTGATTTGAGGATCTTCTTGCTTTCGACACCGCCAGTTACAATGCAAGCCTTCAGGCTTCAGCATGCTTCAGTCATGTTTCTAATGATTCTAATGAAGCAAAAAGTCAATCTCAAATCTCAAAAGTATCTTGTCGCTGAGTGCCCCCAATCTGGTTCGTGACGAAAATACCCTGTGCTGCTTAAACTTGAGATGACTTGAGCTCTAGTGCTTCAGCATCTTTGTCCACAACACAAGAGTCACTTTTTTGACTCTGAACATGTTGACATTCCCCCTAGACATGACATAAACGCATCCCCCTGTTCCAACACTTGTTTCAACCATAACCTCGGCCCCCCGACGGGTCATGACCTAATTGAGAACTGGAACTTGGAACTAAATGACACAATATTATTTATGGATTTATTTGAGTGTATGCACGTTGCATGATTGCCAGTGGATAAGGAAGATTGACAAGGGAACCTTTACTAAAATGAAGAGATCCGTCAGAATTTGACTGTGAGTGGGAAAGCTATACGCCCACAACATCCCAAAAAATAATAATTCAATTACATCAGAACAATCCACGAAAAAAAACATTTCAAATGCAAATAGGATGTAACTTACCTTGAGTGAAACAACACGTAAACAGAATCTGCGGGAAAATCGAATCAACTAAAATGTTCACAGTTTGTTTGTTTTTGTTTTGGTTTTCCACTGGCACTCCGTTGGAGTCGCTTTCTCTCAGCTTTGTATGCTGAATGTATGCAAGATTCAGGATTTTATGACCAGCCCACTCACCCCCTCTCTGTTCCACCTTCCCCTCAACCCACATTTTCCTAAATAATAGGGTCCTAATTTAATGAGTAGGCTGACTGGTCACAACAACTTGTCTTTTGGCGGAATAAATTGGGAAGGCATCAAACAGGTCTTCCTTGCTTATGGAAGTTGCCGCCGTCATCTGTTGGTCGTCCAGTCTTTTCACATCGGCTTGGAGACTTACTTTCAAGACCCCTGAAACGAACTGTCTCCAGCCAGGGATAGACAGGGTGTAAGTGCTGGCCTATGTGCGTGTTGGATATTGGCGCCACTACTGATCAAGTCTGTATGCAGCAACGTTTACATCCTGCAGCTCATATTCATCAGGAAAGCGGGGGACAACCAGGTCAGGCAAAACGCAAAACGTTCTCATCAACCTTTGGTGAGTTTCTTCTAGCCTGTCTTGGCCGCTATCTTTTAATCATCAAAAGACATGTATCCAAAACAAAAGCCCTGGCAGTGGAGAACAACTATGCGCCTATTGAAACAAAAACATCAATTGGCCTAAGCGTTTCATCTACAGCATTTCGATGCATGTATACATCGGAATAACCATATATTTCATCATATTCTGTTTTTTCTGTCTTTCTGATGATTCCATTGTCTCGTCCCGTTTTTATCTCGCCAGTTCTGGGGCTTCGAAACCGCAGCATGCAGTTCGCAGAAAGGCCTCAGCGCGAAAGCAATGTGCCCCGCAAAAGTTAAGCATCGCAAATACGAATCCATATCTTCAATGAAACATCTACCTATTCAAGTTGCCTTGGCAGCTATCACAATTCCAAAGAACTCTGCTTTTTGGATCTTTGGATCTTTTGGTCTGTGCTCGTCTTTGCCTACGGCTTGTGAATTTGAATGGTCTCCTTCCCAGCAACAAAGTAAAGAATAAATGCAGTGCAACACTTTTATTCAAATACCCTGCATGCTGCAGTAAGAAAAATATTATAAAATATTGGTGAACCCATGTGAACCCCCTAATTAATTTCCCTGTCATGTCCTGCCAAGCTCTTGGCTCGATAAGCTCTGTAGGATGCTGCGACGCATCTTGCCTGGTATGATTTCGGTCGTGGTTGAATCATTCACCAATCACCCAAGGAAAGCCATTGGAGGATTCTTTACATTTGCAGAATGTGCACGTACGTAAATAAGATATGTACTATACAGAGAATAATCATATTGATACACACTTAATCAGACTGAAATAGCTGATGATTGCTTATTGTGGTTTGTACAAACATCCAACATGGATTTCGTTGATTTATCGAATGGTTCGCATCTAAAGACTGTGGGAGATGGATGAAGCAGGTAATGAGTCCCAATGACATGGCTTCACATTGGTTTGGCTTTCTCAAAGGTCATGCTGCACATCTGATCCCGTGGGCTATGCTTACATGTTCTATTCTCAGGGATATATTGCCCTAAATGGATCCATGGGACTGGTATATATACCATACATGGATCCTATGGGTTGGATGAAAAGACCCGCTGGATCTTTTGGGGCCTTCGCAAGCCAACCAACCACGACTTCATCACTTTCCAAAGAGCTTCCGAACTCCCACCGGCACCTTTGAAGCAGCCTGACAGGAATCAGCAACACGTCTTTTCACAACCAACCAACCAACCAACCAACCAACGAGCCAACGAGCCAACGAACCAACGAACCAACGAACCAACCAACCAACCAACCAACCAACCAACCAACCAACCAACCAACCAACCAACCAACCAACCAACCAACCAACCAACCAACCTACAAACCTACCCAAGTTCTGCTTCCATGATTTTCAAAACATTTCAACATCACAACGTCCCTGCGGACCGCACCCTGCGAAACGATGCACTGCACGAGGTGTAGCTGGATCCATAGAGCCTTTCAAAGGGATGATCACCAGAAACCGAAGGATGACTTTTCAGGTATGCATGGATGAACATATGTTAGTAGCAGTATACATATTAACATGTATTCGAAGCAATTATGTACAATATGTAGTATATGTAATTGTATAAAATCAATGCATCTCTCTGAATGTACTGAATGTGTCAAATAAGCATTGTATATTAATGTAACAGTAGGGGGGATCTACTGCATAATGGTCAAGGACAAAAGTTCTGTCCCTTGCTTACTCCTTCACTTTCAACATGGCTGAACAACTCCATAAATGGGAAGGTTGGCTCACAGCATTGTGAGAGCATGATTAGAACTCGAGTCTGGAGTGACAAGAACTTCACGCCAATCCACCTTGTAACAGAAACAACTGTGCTGTTTCCAACAATTGTAGTATGCTATAATCCCTGATTCCAAGTTTGGTAATACAGCTTTTGATTTCTTTATTCAAAAGGCTTGGGGATGGAATAAAACAAAGCCATAATCACTATGCCTTGAACAAATACTTGCTCGCCCATAGAAATTCTACGTGCACCATCTGTGACAATGTGTAACACGTATTGAATTTGAATGCATTCCACGAAGCTCCTTGATGCATCATGGAGTAAGCACGTTCACTAGCTGCCAATACTTCTTATCTATCTTGTGCACTTCTGATAGTATAACTTGACTGTAAAACCTCAAAAACTTACCAAGAGACATCCAAAAGCATCCTTCACCAAGTGCAAGTACCTGCGAAGAAACAGTTCTGTCAGCGTTGTGTTCTTGGCTTCGTGCTTCAAACCATGTGGTTCCTGAACGTGGTCATTTGAGTAGGCTAGTACAGATGCTACCCCGGGATTGCACAATCATAAAAGGATAAAACAAACTATGACAACTTGCTTAAATCATTTGACCTTCAATAGTATTTCGCCCACAACATGCCTTTCATAATGCCACAAGCTGCTCTGCAAGACTTTGCATCCCAAACACTGCAAAGACCGATCCCAACCCAAGGTCTTTTGAATATAAAGGAATCGCAAGGAATGCATGTCAATTTCGGATTCTCCCCCAACAGTTTCTATATGTTTCTATTCATGGCCGATTCATTCTTGAACCATCCTGCCAAAAACTGCCTGGCCAAGTGTTGTGTCACGTTGATGCTCGCAACAGCGAAGGGATAGTCGATGCCATTACTTTGGGCCTGGCTATGAATCGTAGACAAACATGAGGGACCAGCAAAGGAGAACATGTAACTATTAGCTGAATCATCTCCTGCAATTTTTCACAATTTTTCATAAATTTTCGATCTTTTTTCCCATGAGTGCCTCGCGAATCATCTGGCTGGTAGCTAAGGGATACCTGTGCCAGGATATGCCGGGCAGCTTCAACCTTTCAAACAGAAATGGGCTGGTCCTTGAGGTTGCTGGGTGGCTAGTAAGTCGATTTTTTTCTATCATCATAGTCTTTCCCAAACAATCCGTTTGACACAAAATGTATGCACAAGAAAATGGAAACAAAGATCTACAATTTTTCATATATCTACCCAGTGATTCCAAAGGATGTATCTGACATGTTCGAGGGCAACTAGGATATACCACGATTTGCTAGCCTATATAGGGTATTTTGCCGGTATGTTGGAGCTATGTTGCCGGTATTTTCGAGCACAAATGCCAGTATAGTCGTTCGTATCATCCCAGGCGACCATAGGTTAATATCTCCAACATAATGCTACCAACAGTCCACATCGACCATTCTTCATTTTCGTTCAATTCTTTGGGGCTGTTGAAAACGTTTTGTCGGGGCTCTGAGCCGAATATATTCGGAAAGTTGCCCATTTTTGTTGGTCACAGTGTCCACGTGCCGGTATGTCCGTTCCACGTGCCAGTATGTCCTTTCCACGTGCCAGTATGTGCGTTCCACGGGGTGTCCACGGTCTGTCCACTGTCCACTTATTTTTGAAAAATCTTGGAAAAAGAGTGGTGTTTTGACTTTGGCCGGATTTTTATCAAGATAGTCATCAACATCATATCAACATAGATCATTATACAACATTATATTGGTCAATTCAATTCCGGGTTTGCCATCATTGCCACTATAGGCGTTTAGTTGTTCCCGGTATGGTCCAGCGGGGCTGCCAGTATAGGCGAGCCCAAGTGCCCGTATGTTCGAGTAAAACCCCCGTATAGGCGAGAGTTCCTGACATAGCCTAGCCTATACCAGTTATGGTCGAGGAAGATGAGGGTCTATGTACTAATTACATATATTGCTGCCAACCAGTCACATTGCTAGCGCCTTTAAGTCAACGCACCGTTAGCAATTAGCAAGAGGCACCATTAAGCCCGGCATCACCCTGACCCTTCCCGTTTCCACGATTCGGCTGCTCCACCGATGCCTTTCAGCCATGAAGACCAGACAGTCTAGCCTAGCTTTATGGTAGCAGCTTAGCAGCACCTTCTCACTGTATGAACTAAGGGAATATCAAACGACGTTTTATGACGTTTTACAGTAAGCAGTACTTATTTTGCTGGCTCATCATTCCGTAGTTTTTTTTCCACTTCAAAAAATGGAGCGGATCCGTAACATGATTTTGTGGCGAATTTTGGTGTTGCAACAGCAGATTGACACTATACTTTCACCTCTATGCTTTGTGCAGTTGTTCCCGATGTGGATGTATTCCTTCCGCAAATTCCAGGCAAAGTTCATTCAAGGCCACGGCTATCATGTGGTATCATTATTTGACAACCAACTGCCAGGCAGTTGGGTTTTGCATCCAACCAATCACTCAGCCCCTGCAGGAATAGCTTGCTCAGACCAAACCAAAAGAGTGGTTTGAGTGTACGTTGCTTTGGGGTTTTGAGTACATGAGTACATCTATGCAACAAGAAACAGAGTTCCATTCTTCAGTAGCAAATCAGGGTGTAGGTACATATCAATGTATGTAAACATGTCCATGTGACATGTGTCTATTTTTTGCATTCCTTGCAATCGAAATTTAGCTCTCTCAAGTACCTTCACACCATTTTTTGTAACTCCAGGAATTACCTAGATCACCTCTTACAACAGGGAACCGGTCCATTTGAAACCTTTGGGTGCTGCTTAAAAATACTCCTACCCCCATGCGAGGGAGAGGTAGGCTAATGGGACTGGGCAGCCGTGCGCCAGAATCCCCGTGCGCAAATCGGATCGCGGATCACTGGACTGAAAACCCAACTGTCTCCACCTAGTCCCAAGCAAAGCTTTGCATACAACAGGATGTCAACAGGACGGAGGTTGAATCAAGGGCTCATAACCTACAACAAGGGATGTTTATTTACAGCCCTCCTCCGCCCGGCCAAAGTGCAAGAGTATGCATGATGTGGGGGACACCCTGGTGCAATGAAAAATTCTCAAAAGTTGATTTGATGACAATTTGCAATTTGGTGGGTCTTTGAGAAGCGAATCTGTGATTGTTGAGGAACAAAAACCTCGGACTCAATTCCAAATATCACCCACCATTCAAAGTGAGGTCATTTACGTCGTTTTGTGCAAATGGAGTTGGACAGTACATGCATGTTGATACTTCCAAGACTTAGCACTACTATACTAGTACACCTACTACGTCTACTTCGTTTTTCCTTCTACTACCGGTATATGTCTATGATTGTATTTCTTTCAGTATAATTAGTGGACATGCGTGCAAACTCCACTTATGACAGTATGACAAATAGGATCTTCACTACCAAATGCATAAGGTTTGCTATCCCCATCCAACCCCTTTGGATGGACTGTTCTTGTTTAGATCCCTGAAACAAACCCAAAATGAAATGACTCTCCGCCTGGGCGATGTAGAACCCAGGGTTGAGCCCTCCACACCTTTCCGGGGAATTTTCCATAGATTTGGCCAAAAAGAATCACCACAAGTTCTGAAAAATTTGCGTTTGAAATCCTTGGAGTTTTCTCAAACATGTTGCAAATGATATTAGCTGCTGGTGTTTTCCTTTTTATTTTTGTCCCAAGTAGGGGCAAAAACCAAAATTTGTTGAAACCACTAGGGGGCATCCCAAATTGCAAAGAAATGTTGAGCTCAAAACCAGAGACGGCGCCAGCCATGGCAGAACCTGAGCAAATGGTGTGCGAACCTTGAGACATCCTTGAAACAACTTTGGCAACGGAAAAAAACATCGCAACAAAAAACAATGGGGTTAGAAACAAACCAGCGAATCATCAAATAAACTTTCCGTACTGTACCTTCATTGGAATCCAGAACTTTTAGCATCACATATGCACCCATTGACATCATTGATATTGTTGACACTGACACCATCCAACTCTCGACGAACCGATTCTCAAGGCAGTCACTAACCTTTGAGTCGCCTCGATCCACCCGCAACTGATCGACTTGACCAAGGCACCCAAGCGCTTTAGCAAGGATTCCAAATCAGGGTTGCCCTGTGCCTGTCAACTTCCATAGAATTCGGACAAAAAAACAAAAATGCATGCATTTTTAAACCAATCCTATTTCTCTCACCACTCAAAGGAAGCCTTATGTCCTTATTCTAGAAGTTTTCTTGCCATGTGGCGAAGTCATGCGAAATGGTTGATGGTTGATGACTGGACCTCCAATCCAACTCCTAAAACAATCAATTTTTGTAGACCTTCCAAGGGTAAATGATTTAAATGCATGCCTCAAACATCTCAAATCCTACTGGCAGGACTTGTTTTGAACACAGAGTCACATCAGCTTTCAGGAAAACTAAATTCCCTATAGAACAAACATAAAAACATATATAAACAGTGCATTGTTTACAGCAAGCATTTGAAAAAGTGCAAACACAAGAGGGCGGAGCCAGAATTGATGCGCTGCTGGAAAGTCTCCCCAAGCCACTTGACTCAAAGCATAAACAGATTCATAACGAAACGGCTTAGCAACTTGGCTATCTATCTACGAATCTATGCATAAAAATTACTCCCCCTGCAGCAAACATTGGAACATCTTTTCCCTTGATGATCTTCACAAAAAATCCAACTGCGGAGATTTCTTTCCAACAATTTTTCAAAAGAAATCAACCCTAAGGATCCGTTTGGATATGTCCTTTCAGATTTCGGGATTTCCCCCAACCGACATCCTATGACCATCAAGGCCCAGATGGGGATGTGATGTTTCGACCATCAATCCTACGGGAGAGGGGCCCCCGTGGATCGGATTCGCACCTTCTCATCAGCACGAGCTTTCAAGATCAGCAATGCTTCACGCCTTCGGGTTTTTTTGGGGGACCGTTTATACCCAATGTGTTGGCACACCCTCTTTTGTTTTGTTGTTAAAAGAAGGACGTAAAAACACGCCGTTAGGTGTATATATATATACATGATGTATATATATAATATACCAGTACATATGATAATTGATATATAGATCTTGTCACATGATATTCAATGATATTGATATATTGGATATACGGTAGTTGGGAGATGGGAGTTCTAAATCTCAGGTGTGTAACCATAAAGATTTAGAGATTTCCATATATTTCCATCATCCTTGTGTCAAACCTCCACCTAGTGGGAGCATGTTATCCAACACGAAGGCAGTGTTATCTGAGGTACAAATGGAGAACCCCAAAAAGGCTGCAAACAAACTGTTTTTCTCTAAGACTTTGGTCTGATCATCGTGGCAACCGCCCAATGGCCGCAGCTTCTCGAAAAAAAAAGCACAGCTTTGAAAAAACTCCGAGCTTTATTGACTTTCTATATATCATGGCAAACCTTTTGTCTTCTTGCTTGCCACAGTTTCAGGTACCACGGTATCCAACTTAAATGCCCCCTGGTTTGGTTGAGATTCCTGTGTCATGGATCTTGGGCCCGTTGGGCCCTGGCATTTCTCGAGTCTCAGCGGCTGTTGTCATGCGGAGAGATAGAGATTCACACCAAGGCTGACCCCAAGGACTGCCAAGCGCCAGCGACATTGTCTCTGAATTGAGTGGTCGGGAGTAGGCTCTTTACATTTCCAGGCTGTTCTGATAATTTATACATCTCCAACATGCCTGCTCAAAGTTTCAATTGTTCAGTGGGGGAAGCAGAATTATTTTCTATATGACTCTTGCAACTAACATGCATTGTTGCATTGACATGTCGAGATCCAGAATGGTCTCAAACAAATCAACCAATCCAAAACAATGCGCAATCAGCAGATGGCGGCTTTGCCCAATCAGCCCTACGAATCTCAGGCCATCCACACTCGGGCAGTAGCTGGCTGCAGCCAGTGGAAGTAACACAGCCAAATCACTACAGTAGATGGTTGCAACCCAATCTGAAAAACGGTCCTTTCCTTTGGTGTTCACTTTTGGGACAGCGCTGCCAACCCCAACTCCCAACGTAGTGCCCCCCAACCCTAGTAGGCATCACTAATCAATGCCATTCAAATCTATAGGTATAACATACATGACATGACAATAGGCAAAAGAGTGGTAAACTGAATGAGGCTCAATCAAAAAGCGTGGACTGCAGCCAGCGAGTTGACCCCATGAACTGCCAGCGAGTTGACCGCGTTGGATGTTTTCATGCTATCTTTTTATGCTGCTTGTGCCTTGCGATGGTCAAGAGTGAACACTCTAGCATTATGTTGTCAATGACCCAAGTTAGCCTACTTCGTGCGGGGTGACTATCGCACACACTTAATTATGCTGCGCAAATGGGTGTTTTTTCAAGGACAATCTCGGGGCATTTTTCAGAAACAATCATCATATCATCATTGTCTCACTTTCGCATCCGATTTTTCGGGACATTTCCTTTTTGCAACGGGAAACCAATCAATTTCACACTTATTTGTCCAATTTGGAAATGCCTAAATACCTCACCTCCCACGCCCTACCACTATGTGAGTCCTGGAAGGTTACCTTGTAAATTCATGTCACGTAGTATCCTTAGCATAGCATTTTGGATATTTTGTTGTTGTCCAAATATTGATTATTGAGGTATATGAATGGTATCATGAAACTACAGAGGTGCATGGCACCTAAATGGCCATAAGGTTCTGAAAGGTACATTTTGGACATTGTCCCCGCAGTAACGAAGCATTTTCCCAATAATATGTCATGATGTAACTGCTATGGCTGCTATGGGGCACTAGAATTTCATTGCGAAGAACGGTGTACATCAATGTTGAATATGTGCAAAAAGGGTCTCCAAACTAATTGTTTTTTGAATCAACATCGGACTGGGCATGTCATGCTTTTCACCTATCCGCTGTGTCTGGTTCTTTCGAAATGTCCGCAACGCACAGCGTCGGAAACCATGCGACCATGGCATCGAAAGTGGCACTTTGGACTACGGTCGTCTATGCGCCGTAGTCCAAGTACCATGTCTTGAGCTGGCAGTTTCTGGGTAGTTAAAATCACCTGGATTTGCACAGTTCGCGAACTGTGCGTTTCAGTCGGGAAAAACGGGGGGGAGAGGATGGGCCGCAATTTGCCTTGAGATGATGATCTGATCCTGCGAGTATTTCCAGATCTAAGATGCAACCCAATTCACCTCCTTTGAGAAATGCTGAAAATGGATGGAACTGGATACTTCCAGATTACCAAGATGTTTTGTTATAGATGTAAACATAACAACCTTCAATGCTATGACATGATTGTGCACCACACTGCATGCATCGTTACTGATGCGTGTCATGAGGACATCACTTTGAGACCACAGAATTTGTAATTTTTTGTCATCTTCTGATGAATCCGAATCCATCCTTTTGAGCCCATCTCATCTCCACGAAGTGCAAAGTACTATTTGCTTGCGTTACTTGGATTACTTGGCCTTGCCCACCCTCCCAGGCTTATTTCAAACTCCCCGTCACGAGCTACAAAGGGAGGTCATCTTCCTCCCATGGTTCATCGAAGGCGGAGTCATCACACAGAATGTCTCCTCTCAACTGCTGCTGTCGCCGGATCACTGCCAAGGCTGCCTGTTGTTTCACATGAGCAACTCTTTAAAACAACATATTCACAACCATGAAATCTTTTGATCAATTTTTGATCTCTTTTGGATGTGATGAATTGGGATCTTGCAAAGAAGTGTCCAACCAGTTGTGGAACAAAAGAGTTTTGATATTGTGAAATCACTGATTTTTTGTCTAGGTCTAGGTACCCTTCTGACAAACAACTCTCTGACTGCATGGATTGAATGGCAATGAGATTGGTCAAACTCAATATCTTTGAAGGGAAATCTTCAAGCATCGGCTGTCTTTCAATTTTGATTGGCCTGGAGTAGGAACGCATTTCCACTGCGAAAACTCACCAAAAATTGGTTTGATCCTCCTTCAGAGTGTCCAGCTTGTCTAATATACATGGTGACGGCTGGTGACGATCCATTTATCAAAGATATGCGGTGAAGATGAACTGTAACTTTGAAACACTAGTTGCCAAAAACAGTTTAAGGAACACTTGCACCAAATTACCAAGCCATTTGCAGGTATGATTGGGTGGCAAGCCAATACCCAAAAAACACCAAGTGCAAAGCCAAGTAGCTGCTTCCTCGAAGAGTGCCTGGTAACAATGCGAAAGAATGCATAACTGGACCCCTACATCACGAGGATGGCTACAGTATGCTATGCCATGTCTGACATATTTGGGCTGAGCTGATAAGACAACAAAATTGGAACACAATGAGCAATTCCCGAGAACTATGGGAGTACATGTACTTCCATCTAGCCCATGGCCAATGGTCAGTAGCTCAATTCTCACATTTCCAAAGGGCCCATATATATATATATATATAGACGTTGTGTTTTTTCCGAGTTTAGCACACATAGATAATCGAAAATGCATGTGATTCGGAACTTACCAACCAAAAAATCCCAAAAAGCACCCACCCACCCACACACAGTCACATAGTCGAAATATGTCTATCTATCTTTTGTTCATTGAAAGACCTGAAAACGGACCATCAGTCAACCAAGCAGCTGCATGGGCTTTGCTACACGCAGACAAACGGAAGGACTCCGACAGAGTGGTGTGGAGCCTCGACATACAGAGCCATTGGGCAGGGCCCAGTTTTGTGAGTGGTGACGAGTAGGTGAAGCTCCAAAAATCTCCTAAATTCAGAAGGTGAAACCAACTACCATGGGCAGTTGTTTTTGGTTGTGGCGCTTTGTTTCGACTACCGAGGACTATGAGTACTTCTAGTACTTCTGCCACTGCTACTGCTGCTCCTGCCACCACCACCTGATATGGTTTAAAAAAATCATGTTCGAGACATTCAAAAACACTTGTAGTTGTATGTGAAGACCTTCAAGCGTATATCTATAATTCAATGCCGCGGCTTTTAAACAGAAAAGCAATACCTGTATGATAAGGATGTACATCTACAAGAGTCTATTGTATATATGTGTATACCGTATGTTTAAAAATAATATACATAGAATAATACTGATTCAGCTGACTATGGTAATCCCCATCCCAATGAGCGCAAACAGCGGAATGGTCCAGCAATGTCTGACATATCACAACTACCAAAGCGCCAAAAGGGATGTTGCCGCGAGAGGTTGTGAAGTCCATGCAGTTGCTGCAATAGTTGCCGCCTCAAAACCACAAACAATTGTGGCTGTTGAAGCTATAAATTGATCCCTGGAAGGATGCTGGGACTCTCTTCAATGGCATTGACATGGGCTGTACCATTCTTTGTTGAAAGTATGATGTGGATTTTCATCCAAGGACGAAGCGGCAACTGTGCCATCATTATTGCATCATCATGAAACGTTCACTTGTATTGGACGTGGTCGGAATGGAACTACCAGGTGAGTTTGAAGAAAGCCCGGCAAGAGTCCTCTTTAAAGATCGTTATCATCTTTTGTTCTGGCTTTTCTTTGATTGCCTTAGGTTCGCATTGAATGTATGTATGTGATACATGTATGTACTGTATATGTACGTATATGACTGTATGTATAAATAAATACAGACATATACATACATGATGACAGAATCATAAGCTAATATTTTTGATACCTTGGATATATTTCTAGACCTAATCATGTCGCCGGGTAAGACTGTCTTGAGTCTTAGTTTTCAGTGTCTTTCATATCTGTTTAAATGCCATAGTTGCTCGGTATACCTGTCTCTGTCTGGTATCTTTTATTTTGGCTGCAATGCTCTGAAGGTGTTCTCTGGCCTGTCCCAACTAGAGGAACTGTGCATACATTGATACATATATATTTATATATGTGTGTATATAATGTATATACAGGATTAAAATATCCCCCCCAATTAGACAGCCCCTTTTTGCCAGAGGCCATGGTTTTTGTATTCGTCCTAAAACCCCCCCCCAGTTAATAAGGATTATAGATCAATGATACAGCAAGGTCCTTTTAATATAGTCAAAGTGTTGATCATTGAAATCCTCTAACTGCGGGCTGCCATCCATCACCTCCCCCAAACGGCGAGATCGGTTCGATCCGTTCCAGCTCCATGTGCACCCGAGACACAACACACCTTTAAAGGTCACGTCCGTCCGCAGCGCGGGACCCAGCGCTCCTCCGGCGACCTGGTGGAAAACCACTTGGATTTGACAAAATGAGTTGCTCCAACTTGAAACTACGAAGTAGCCAAATGAGTGGTTGCCTTTTTTGCTAGGTGGTGCTGCAAAGCATATAATATATTTCTGTGGCGTATATGCGGTATCTGAAGAGTAAATGAGATATATAAATAAAAATCAATATCAACTTCCTTCGTCCTGTGTTTGCAAACAACAAAAATCAAAACACATGTCAGAACATCTTTACGTAAACGACACACTCCCTTGCCTGCACCTGACTTGCGTCTGGCAAGCCAGAAAGGACTTGACACGCACCTGCATGTGTCCGTCTGTAGATATCCACTTGCATTCAGATCTTGGAAGCTGCTTGGGATGAGAATAAAACATCCACAACACTTTATGTAACTCCACGTATGGAAATCCAAACAATTGCCAAAGATGACGTCGCAATATATAACACAGGATACTGTGGAACTCTCTTAACCTTGGGATACACCAGAATTGGCGAAGCCTTGAAGATCCTTCAATTTTGCTTGGGACATATGACATATCGTCCAACTGTGGGACAGCATTCATGAGATTCTTGGCTACAGTACTCATCCCTTCACTCAAATTGAATTCCGGGACTTGTGATGGGGACATGTGCAGTGATGCCATGGCAGCCCATGTGTCCCATTGTGATCGGGTCATTCACGTGCCATTCACCGTTAATAAGGAACACCTAGACAACTTTCCTTCTCACAGAAATTCAACTGGACAAATCTTCGATGCCTTACAAACCATGGAACCGAACCCGTGTGAAGAACAAGGCCGCGGCCTGTCTCTTGACACACGTCGGTCACATCCGTGCAGTCTGCACTGGAAGTCTTCACTGTCAGCCTGGATTTTTCAACATCTCTGCTGCCGCTGATCAATAAGTTAAAGCAAGCGAGTGGAAGCAAAGGAACAAAACCGTGTCTTGGGATATCGTATCGTTTGGTGCTATGGGTGCAACTTACAATAACTATCATAGTATATAGACTATCGTATTATATCATACTGTATCATATTCGTACCTCTGATATAATTCATCTTCCTCAAACTGATTCAAATCCGAATCGCTTGCTCTTTGTTTTGAAGCATCCTTGGATAACATGACTTAATCCTGTGATGCAAGTAGTGATTGAATCAGCGAGTGCAACAAAGTTTGGATTCCGCATCGCACTGACAAAGCAGCCCTAAACGCCCCTTGCACTAATAAAGCAACAGAAGTGCATAGAAATGTACATGCATATGTATATACATAGAAACATGAATTCAACCATTGAAGCAGAATTATTCACATCTCATCAGTTTCGATTTGGAGTACTTACCTAAATCATGGTGCGGCTAAGGTGCTCTGCAGATTTCTCCTGCAAATGCTCACGTCTTTGTTCAACAAATGACGGACCAGGTTAGCATCTAATGGTTTCATGCCAAAAAAACAACCTTTTGAGTCTGAGTGAATTCAAATCTTTTCACAGAATGAGCAATCCGAACCAGGTCTTCAAAGCTGATGGAATGAATCTCACAGTGTATCTTTTTGGGATGAAATATCTGTCATTGTATAGCTATGGCTCATAATTCAGGTCGAAGTTTAGAACCAGATCTTAACTATGAATCATGTCCTGTCCTGGGGGTGCCCATTGGGTAGGTCTGCAGTGCTGATGGCGCTGCTACACTCTGAGGGATCGCTATCCTGGTGACAGACAGTGACTTAAAAGTGGAAGTTTCTGAAGGAAGCTCCGATGTCTGGAATCTTAATTCAATGACACAAATCTTTGGATTTTACATCTGAACTAACATGGCCCCCTGGATTTTACAGGATATCATTTTAAAAAAACACATCAAACTACGGCAAGCACTGAGCTCCAACCCCCCCCAAAAAGAATACAAAAATCACCTCGCTCTCAGCAGTCTCGGCAAATTTCTCACTCTCCGTCAAGGCTGCCTGCCGGAGATGCAGCCAAAGCACAAAATACTTACACTTCGAGTCATGCTTAAAATTAGGCCCAAAAATGCAACAAAAAACGCTGAAACTACTGACTTTTCTTGTGTTATTATATAACGAAGATATCATATTATTACATAGATACACATACACTACAAGCATATCCACAATCCATCTCTGGACCACACTGGAATACTGCTGCCACAAATCCTACCAAAAATGGCAAACAAATCATTGCTACCAAAAAAGTCTTCCAGCCAAAACTATTCATGACTTGGAAAAATCCTTGTTTCCTGATGTGTCCTTCAGTTTTGAATATAAAATCAATCTCTCCTGGCACTTCCTTGGAACCCATCCCTACCGGTTAGGCTTCCCTAAGCGAAGCCAACGAGTGAATTCCCCTGCCTCAACCTCCACAGCTCCACTGGTTGGACCTCCGGGAGGCCAACTGACCCCTTTTTTGGGGGGTTTGACCTTCAATTTTATGGGTCATTTGGGTTCTAGGTATGTATGTATATAAGATGTATATAATACTGTTGAGAGACAACGCGAAGAACTAAAAACCAATCCCCAAATGCAAGAACATCTAGTGTACAATATTTCATCAATATTGCGATAGGCTACAATCATCTACAACACCACCTCACGCGCTCGTCGTGTCATTCTTTTTCGCAATTCAGCAAGTGAAAAACCAGTGAAACGTTCGTGTTGGCCCCTATTTTCTAGCTGGAGACAGTAGTTCTATAACCTTCACAATGCCAAGCTGGCAAAGGTCTTGGTGGTCCATCTTGCAGTTTCGGGCAATGCTGTTACCACACGACCTCGACTTGTCGCCCAAGACGTGGCTCGATTCATGCTTCACTTTCAGCCCATCTCCACCGGATGTCAGGTCCGAGCACAACGAAATGGCGAAGGTCGAATCACTGGTGGAACTTCGGATTGTACATTCGAGTTTGCCAAGGTTCGATCCTTAGGGTGGGAATCGATGTGGAGGTTTGCATATTTGTTTGCTAGTGCGTGTATAACGGAGGAATGTATAATATAGTATATTTAGAGGAATATTGTTTTGTTATATTTTCTAGTTACAACATATATCATATTGTGGAAATGTATCTAAATATAGACATGAGGGAAAGGTCAAGATTCAAGATGCCACAGATTTCCATGGCCAATCATTGCCGGATGTGGGCCCTCAAATCTATTCTTTTTGCTCACTTTTCATTCTAGGATTAACATAGTTGGTGGAGAGTCAAAACAAGAAACCTCAAGCCAATGGGATTCTTTAAAACGATTCGGTATCCCTCCAAATCCTGGCTTCAAGGGAAGAAATGACAAGGTCTCAACGGATGCAAACTGGAAACATCCCAGATTGATAGATATTGAGAGTGCAGCTTGTGATAGAAAGCCAAAAACTACAACTACATAAAATAACAAAGCAATATAGCATGTCTCCAATTCCCTTGTAAAGTCTTGGTCCCTTTTGTCTTTAAACATCCCAGCTTGAAACACTACACCGCTAAATAAACAGTATATTTTGTATTCCATGCATCTGCAGTGATTGTAGGCAAACCACAATTGTAAACAGTGTGAACGTCAAAAAACCTACTGATACCAGCATTTGTGTTTTTGTTGTTGTCTTTTTTTCTTTTGAAGAACAACAACAACAATCACACCAACCACAACCAAGAATCTCACCAGGGACAAAAACACCTCTCTGCGCCTCTGGCATGGTGATCTTCTGGGGGGGTTCTGCTGGAGGTTCTGATTGTACAGCTGCAACTGGTTGAGGTTCCATCTCAGGAGGTGGATGTTGAGACTGCCTCTTATAACCTCAACGTTGGCGCATGACGCCATGAATTTCTGCAATGTCTCTGCTCCCGACAAAAGCGGTGGATTTGGGATTTATTTTGGGGAACCATACCAACTAGATTTTAAATTATACAAACATCTAACATCTGCATAGAAAAACAAAATCCACAACAATGACAACTGACTTGTTGCGAAGCCTCCGAAAAACGCACACAGGTCATGTCATTTGAGTTTTCATACTGCGTCATGTGTCACCAGGCTGTTTAGCCTTTGCCATGCCTCCGAGTTTTTCTGGCTAACGAAAGTTCTCCAACAAAACATCGTTTGTAAAAAGAGAGATCTGAAATCCACCTCCCTACCTAGTTCAACAGTTTAGGATGTCTCCACCAATAAAATGGCCTGTGTAGATGTGCATGTGGTTGCTGTTATCTCCGACGGTGCTGCCTGAGGGTCGATGGCTATCCTCCAATCCTCCAGTCGACTAAGACTAGATACTCAAGCTGTGGAACCACCCGTCAAGGTTCCCTTCAACCACAACCAACTTATGTACATATTCCAAGTTTGGTGGCATCTGAGATATTGTGATCTTTACATAAAACCCACCCGCCATGGGTTTCTATTGCTTTTTCTCCAAGGAACCGAAGGATTGACTTCCCGTTGTTCCTGTTTTCGCTTCTGCAGCTTCTGCATCACGCATGAGCAGCTTCTGTTCGTCATCAGCCACGTCGCCGGTCTTGCCCGCCGAAGCCTCAAGCTGCTTATGCTGCAAGGATGCTATGGAAACGGCGGAGCATGATATCTTTTGTACAACTTACACCTGCTTACAAAAGGAAAAACCTGCAAACCTTTTCGACCATATTTGAATCTATAAGCTAAGATAGTCAAACATTGTCCTGTATAAGTATGGGTCAGAGGTCATGATATTGTGATGATAATTCATCAACATGAACCAATGTAAGTTCTTGATATCTTATGTACTGTACTATTCGAGTGAAGTTGCTAAACCATATTTTATGTAGTTTGCCACTTGATATCCGGCAGCCATAGGGATGCGCGCACTGAAAAGTCACAAAATTAAACCAAACTCTCACGCAGTCTTTGTTGTGTTTTTACCGCATATTAAATTCTATTTTGTTAAAAAATTGATCCAATGAGGTTCCATATTCCATACTTTCGTGTCTATTGTCCTATTGCATTTCTCTACTAACCATCTGCCGTGGTCAAAAAAAGGAAGTGAACATGGCATTTCCTGCCTATCCCGCCAGAAAATCAAGATACAAACTAGCATCCAAAACTCTTAGACATCGCAACCCTTGAGTGGTCCATCAAAACAACCAGCAATTTGGGCTTTCTGGAAGTGCTGTTTTGTCAAGGGACCAAAGAAGCTGAAGCTGAATCGTCCAAGGATTCCTGGTGAGCTCAAAGGTTGGTGAGTCGTGTCCAAAAAGGTTGGCACGACAAATGCAACCACCAGAATTTCTGGCTTGTGGTTTTAACATGTTTATGACTCAACCGGAAAAAAAACATCCTGGTGGCATCTATCATAATGACTTTCCCATACTTTCCCGATCTTTTTCTGCCGGTTTCTTTCATGAAAAATCCTCAGGCAGCAAGTTCCTTGGCTAACCAATTTTCATCTCCCTCCATTTCTTCTCCATCCTGGCATAGTGCGGAACTTGTGGCAACGGCAGTCGCCAAACATCTGTTGGTTTAACTCATGTCTCTTGATACATTTGTTAAATATTTGTTTCACAACATCTTTTCTGTGGTAGCCACCTTGTAGGAAGATCAGTGGCGCTCATAGGACAAGGATCAGTGAAATCCCATGGTCAATTTGGATCTCCAGACTCGGTCTCAAGAAAAACCATCACATCTTTGACCCCTTGAAGTGTTCACAAAGAACTGGGAATTCGAAATTAGGGACTGGACTTTAAGCCCATGGGTCATCTGGACCTAAAACTGGAATTTCACAAAAGGTAGATCCATTGTGTACTATTCACCTTGGAACTTATCACCCAAAAGGCCAATTGGGAAGAAGGGACCTACCAAATAGCGGAACAGTAAGTCTACTGATTGAAGTTGCTGGGAGGTCATGAAACCACCTTCAGCACAACTCCTAGGCACTCTTCTAACTTCATCCCCATGTCATTCATCATGAGAATAATTATTTCAAACGATCTCACTAGATTTACTTCTTGCTAAATGAAATACTATACCCATTTCCTTCAGTTTGTCATGCACGTACATTTATATACATGTGATGTATTTATTTACATAATTCTACATACACCTATATAGGTAATTTCATGATATATGGAATTTTGCCGTTGCGGTGCCAAAGGGACCACAAACAATTGATCTATATATATATATAAACTATAGCTATGTATTATATATATATATATGGTCACCCCCTTATATATATGTATATATGTAGTTCAGTAATTTAGCATTGATACAAACATTTCGACCTGCCACCAACCCCCCCCGGCAACTTGGCCAAAATGGCCTCCCTCCTCATGGCGTTGCGGATATCTTGAGGATCCAAAGGACCGTCTACCTGACAACGGTGCCAAGGATGTGTCGTTTGGGTTTATTGAACACAAAGATTCCAAGATTCATAAAAACTATTCACCATCAGGATTTGAGGATTTGATGTACACTTTGTGAGGCTATTGCTACACTGTGTTTCTTGTTTCCTTGTCACTATCAGTTTCTGCAGAAAGAATTGCACTAAAGATTGATTCGTGGCTTTCTGCAAATGGTGACATTTCTCGACCCAGAAATGTACACAACAAAAGACACCCATCTCCGTCAAGCCTGGTTGTATCTGTCATGACTCCGTGGTCTGGAAGACTTCCGAAAATCCGGCACTTTGTCTGGCTCCTCGTGAGCTGACACCTCGTGAAGCTACCGATCTGATTGTGACTCAAAACACAACGGATATGAGATGGATTTAGTATTGACGATTGCAGCTCAATGCATTTTAACCTCTATTAATGATGTTATATAGATATATATATATATATATGTTATATATCAGTCTACATACTATAGGTATATCTGAATCAGTTTCTCACACTTATGACTAAAGTATACTAAAGTTGTAAACACTTGACGAACTTCCACCCTCTTCCAGATTCAACACATTACTTCAGCTGGGCTGTCCAGGGAACTTTGGCGATTCGCTCGTAGTTTCCATCTGGACCAATGGGTGGTGGCGATCCGTAGCGTGACCCTGGAGGTTGCAAGGGGCCTTCAGGAATCTTGATCGATTCCTGAGATGGAAATCTTCACAACGAATCTGATGATTGCACGGTCGAGGTATGATAAGGTTCCCATGAAAGATCGTTTTCGTTTTTGCAACTCTGGTGAGGTTTGAGGTAATTTTTGGAAGGAATCAGTGACACCAAATTCCAACTCTCATCTCTGCAATTTGATGATCCTACTCACAAGTGTGGAAGAGTGCGGATCGGTGCGCATTGCTTTGAAGGCATTCACTGGTGAGACGAGGCACAGGAGTGCGTGTCACTTTTACACCTTTACACCGTCAAATCTCACCAAAACAAGCTGAAAAATGAAAAATCTACCTATGGATGTTAGCATCTCTACTTCCGAGACTCAACCACAGTAAGACACCCCTTCACTCCCTGGGTCATTCGTCCGCATTTTTCGCCAAAGCTCCACATCTGAAGCTTTCGATTCGCCATCGCCACCTGCATGGTCTTCCTCGCCGATGGCCTCCCAGGATAGTAAACTCTGAGCATATCTCAGTATCTCTGTTGGCGTTCGTGTTGGAGATGAAGGGCCAGTCAAACAAAACCCAGGTTTTCAAATTAGCTCATGATAAACCTGTGAAAATAATACGGATGCTGCTTTTGTCTTGGAAAATCTCAAGGCAATGTCATCTGTGGGCACCTGTCTACACAAAGTCTGGTGGCATCTGCAAACGAGTGTGAATCAATGACCCCTATAGCCTCCTTTCGGTGAGATCCGGGTATAACATGATTAACATGTTGCCTTTGCAAAACATGGAAAAACTGGAAAGAAAACAACAACTTCGCTTGTAAATCCACAATTTTGGGTCCATGCAACTGCGAAACAGAGCCTGTGCTACTTTTTCTTCGAGTGTGTTGAAGCTGCTCCTGGCACTGGACGACAATGTTGGTAAACCGGAACTACATGGAATTACATATTTGAAGACACTGACTAGCTTCTCTGAAAGATTAGGCCTTACTATTTCCTCTGTCTTATGAGATCCATCTGATGACCAAATATGTGTATGTGATATCTCTATACACATATAAATGCACAATAATTCATCAAATTCCACACAAATCAAACTTCCAACTTGGTACAAGTTACGGCTAAGCACGGGTAAAGCCGCTACCAGCTGCTTAAACCAAATGGACAGGCAAAGCAATTCAGTCCTTGTTCCCCAAATAAAGTCGGTCACCGTGGAAGAGTGGGCATTGCAGGTTTGGCTCATCAACACTGGGCACGACCAAGTTTGGGATGATTCGGTTGAACGAGTTGGTGTGCAGTTCGGCCTATCCAATATGTATACTCCGACTGTACGAGTACTATAGCGATTTGGTATGTGCAACCTGGTAGCGAAGGAAAGCACTTTCATTGGAAGATACTGGGAGGAAGTTTCTTAAAGTATAACAATATGACAAAAAGAGATAGGGCCAGGGTATTGTGACAAGTCAGTCAGTCAAACTATGTGTGTGTCAATACGTGTGAATGTTGTAATATGTATAGAGATGTATTTGTAAGCGCATAGGCATGTCCCTCTCTAAATTGGGACATCTCAAAATGCAGTTGATAGTGACAATTTAGTAGGACACCCACGCATTTCGGGGTGTCTACATACTTTTGGGAAACACCTGCAGCCACTCATCATCTGAATCTCAGAAATACAAACAAAAGCATGAACAAAAACACACGTTTGTGGCCTCCAATGCTAAACAAAGCTCGTTATATCTGTAATGAATATAGTTTTCTATGCTTGCATGAAATGCAATCACATCTCTGCACTGCAAACCGGTCGAACTTCATCCTGTCATGTGTTTTTCAACAGTTATGCAATAGTATGTCAGAGAAACATAAAATATCTACGTGTATCATTCTGATCAAATGCATACTCGTAACATGTCTTGAAACCATCTGCGGTTAAAATAACTGGTAGCTACATTGCTATCTCATATCAACTTGAAGTCATGCTTGGAATCCCCATAACTAGCAGTGATACTCAGGTCTTCATTGAAAATCACCACCGAGAAGCGACTAGGAAGACCAAGATGGTGAAAGGACAGTCGCGTTTGGCATCCTTGCAAGGTTGATCACTTGAAACTGAATCAAAAAACCACTCAACAAGTATAAAGTTTAAAGCTTATCACCTTATAGTTATAGCTTTTGTTGCATCCTTGTCAATGTGATCTTGGTTCAAAATGTCTCCAATCTTTACACAATGGCATTGTTTGCCTAAAAAAGAAACCCAAGGTCATCCTGATACAAGTTGAAGTGACCAAAGATAGCATGGCTCAAGGCAACCGGCAGAAGTCCCAAATTGCATGTGCTCTAGCAGCAATCGGTCACGAACCATTTTGATGGCCTCCATGTGCTAACCTGTTTCAGTGATGGGACTGACATCATCCCAACATCATCACTGAGGCTGTCGAACTAAAATTCCCCAAAGATTTCTGGCTCCTTCCATTCCAAGCACCAATCCCCGCGGCATGGCCCCGCGCTACGGTTTTGAAGCCCACTACTGGTTCCCCAATCCATGAAAATAGCTGCAGGAGACAAAGGTCACAAAGGATCACTCGGAGGTCACTGGGCTCTCCCATCTCCCAAGCGATCCCTGTTTTTTCCATGAAAAAAACTCTCCAAACTCCCAGAGAATTTGATTTGGAAGAATTTCCAAAATCCAAATAAGGGATATCCAAATTAAGGGAGATAACTGGGATATTCCAAAATCCCTGGGAGTTAGCAAACTCTCAACTCTCAACCATCCAACCTCTGGAAGTCGCCATCGCTGCCACTCTGGGAGGCTCCTGGAGGCCAGGATCTGGTTGCTTCCCTAAGGGATCCGGCGATCCGCTTGGCTTGGCTTAGCTGCGTAGTATGTTTTTTAAGCAAATAGCCAGTTTTTTTTTTGTTAGTCACTCATTTTTGAGTGAATTGAGCCACCTGTCTGAAGCATACCTGCTGCTAGGAATCTAGTTGCATTCCTGATGTTACTTATCAGTATCAACAATTACAATGCATAGATGAATAGATGAACAAACATAGCTACCAAATCCCCAAATCCAAAGCTTTAGAGCACATTTTGGGGTTTTGGTTCACAAGTTGTATGACAGTACAGAAATCAGTGGATGACCCTAAGGCCATGTTGAAAATCGATTTCCAGAAGCTTCACCTCTTCACTGGGAGACCACCCTTTGAAAGGCCTTAAGGTTTCCTATCACAGCAAGAAACTTACAAACCCGAAATCTCATGCTGCGAAAAATTTGAAGAAGCAAAAGGGGTTGTTGTCAATCCGGGGTAAACTGTACATAACTTGAACTTTAATCCTTATACCCATAACTAAGAAACTCCAATTGTGGCCGGTGTCACACATCAACAGCGAATGGATCTCCTGTTCGAGGTCTAGCTGATGTCTGAAGCATCATAATCAATCTCACTTTTTGTGGCAGTTCCCTGCAATGATTGCATCATACATGCATCCTTGTCATATCCTCATATTAAAGCACCAACGGTCATATGCACAAAAAATAAATGTAACATCTCATCTCGCTCCTCAAACGTCGAATGGGCCAAGTCTTCCCTGCAACAGCATCCGATTCCAAGCCACATATATGTCTAGATTTCAGCTCAGAATGATTGAGATCTAATGGTTAGATCCATGAGACGATCCAATATCTAAGTCGATAATCTCTGGTCCTTTCAGGAGCTCAAACTCTATCACTCCATTCTTCAAACCCTAGCCATTTCAAAGACGCAACATCGACACAGGGCTCCCAATCTGGGATCATTTTTTTTCACCGAACCAATGTAATGATAATATACAGGCCTGCCTTTATTTAAGTAGTTTGACAAAGTCTGAAGGGCTATCTACCACAGCTTGATTCGCTTTTCAAATAACAATGCCTGTTGAATAAGTAAACATGTAAGCTTCATATCAATGATAGTTGCCAAAAAGTCAATAAGTTTACAATAACAACTATATAATATAAAGCAAACCAGGATTCCTGCAGACCTTTCTGCAACCAAGCTGCTGTAAGAAGCTCCAGGGTGGGACGTGTTCACAACAAGAACATGAGGACAGGCGGTAGTAATCCCGAGCCTCGTTGAAACGATTCAACCCCCGGTATTCGTACAAGAGATCAACACAGAGTACAAGCAAAACATAAATATATGTATATATATATATATAATATACATATATCATATATATATATGATATGTATATATATACATGATATGTATATATAATATACACGATATACATATATCATATCTGCTTAAAGAGATGACATCATACTGATTAATTTTGGTGTTTTCGACTTCAGCAATTTGGACGGCTCAAGTGAGTGCCTGCTTCTTGCTAGCCATGGCCCATTTGACCACATCAGCACACGTAAGCCATTGCCTCAAAAAAAAAAGGAGGGACATTTTTTCGGCCACTATGGCAACTTCTCATAGGCCATGATTGAAACCTGATGAAAAATAGACTGAGTGTATTGTAATGAATAATGAACATAACATAAGATAGATTGATAATATTATATGTGATATCATAAACTCACAACCTTCCCAAAATAATGTTACACACACACAGCTCATGCCACACAAATGATTCAAGACATGACAGAACATACACACACATCTAACATACCCCAAGGTATTGGACTAAAACAACATACCGTAATTCCAAACGAGGCACCATCAAAATCTATTACAATGGCCACCTTTGAGATCCCCAGAGTTTGGTACAGAATCGTAAAGGACAAATCGCCTTTCGTTGGTAGTACATGTTTGGACCGTTGTTGCTTTTTGGTCATGTTGAACAGAAGTTTTGGTGCCATGTCAGCCGGTGTTGGAAGTTGGAGGTGTGCTTTCTTTCTGGGTGGGACACTTTTGTGGCAAATGGGACGGCTATCGATGCTATCGTATCGGTGGGCAAAATTGGCCAGGAATCTCCAGAAACAATGAATTGCTTCTGCAACTTTCGCGGTGATGACACGCAAAAGAACAGCTCCGGGTGCACAATCACAACTCGTGATACATGTGAAAGTTCTCGCTTTTTTTTGGGGGGGGGGCCCTGTCGTTTTACAGCGTTCCGTGCATGGCCTGAATCCATTTTGTCCCCTCCTCACTACTGTAAATCATAATAAATCCATCTGATATTTTGACTGCGGCTCAAATGAAACCCAAAGTTTCAGCATGCGATCAATGACAACTGCTAAGAAAATGCTTCCAGTAATCATGTAAACAACAAATAAGCAAAGGATGTCCTCCCCCGGCATTATATAATCAGTCTGGGTGAACTACAATCACCTCCAACCAGGATTTCTGTCCGAAAAAAATGGGATTTGGATTCTGTATCTGAACTACCTTTTGGATCCATTTGGGGTGACATCACCTCACGTCCTCATAATTTACCCAAATTGATCACCATCCAAGCTGCCAAGTGTGATGAGCCATGCACAACGCTGGCGCTGACCCCTGGCTGCCACAAGTCCATGTAGTAAGCTCCAAGGAACAAAAATGCCGCACCCATGGAAAAGGAAGTTCATCTTCCCAACTAGATTTGAAGGGGACCGGCTTTTACTCGCCAAGAGGGTAAAATACACCCTGCAATGATCATTATCAACAAATACGAATAGCAACAAACGCGTCAGTGCTCAACCACCTGCAACAAGGGACAATTTATGTCTTGAAACTCTTACTCTGGCACACCTTGACAAGTATGATGTCTCCAGTTTGACATCTGGTGCTGGTTTACCAAGCCACTAGTGACTGTTGTCTGACTTTGCCTCTGCCAGGATCTATGATCGTAAATGAAAACCACCTACGGCTGATGACACTCCCATTTTTGGGCTCCAAATCAACCATAACACGTCCGTTGTCAATGTCATACACTTTGTATGCATTGCCGCCGCTTTAATGGATGCAAATGGATGTTTGTTCATTTTGTTCGGTATCTTTTACTTCGGCAAACTTGGCTGTCAACGTCTTGTGGTCAACATGCAGTAATTAAACCTTTGCCGAACCCTCCTGTCGTCTTGAGATGTGTGGCAATGGTACTAGCAATATTAGTGCTAGTGGTTCTCCTACTATTACTAGAACTAGTGGTGCATCGAGGGAGACCACCAAAACCCTGCAACAGGCACATCCATATGTAATGACACAGCCGCCCAGCGGAAGTATGGGGGAAGATCCCGGCCTCGTTCTCATCATCAATCCCGTCTGATTCGTGAATCCTTGGGGCAGTAAAACCCGTCAACTCATCAACTCACCATCGATTCAAGCAATATCAACTGCAAACGAGCCAGTCGATTGAAACAGGTGCACTTGGCATATTTTTGTTTTGTTGTATGACTTTCCCTAAATGGCATTCAAATTAGAGAGAGAGAGACTTGGGTATGGCGATTGCTATTCTGACAACATAATTATTACCTAAAATGATCTAAAACGTGGCTCTAAAGACAAAGTATGGTTGGTGAAGTGATAATTGTGAGAAAAAAACAGAGTAAAGGCAACCACCGTTATTGAAGAATCAATACGACAATAAGGCATATGATGAAAGAAAATACATTTTAAAAAGATCTGACTTTGAATATCCATTTTCTAAATGTAAGATTTCAATTCAATAATGAACATCGAAATAGCATGAAATAGCTCTGCTGGGTTCAACACATGATACTGATATACTACACTACTACATGGCATAATGTTTACCCTATACTTTGAAATAAAATGTAATGTTGTAGTTTTCTGATTTAATTTTGTTGATGTTTTGTTCAGCTAGTTGATGACTTTGTTTTTGTGGTGTTGTTTGGGTTACATGGTTTGTTGGAGTTGCTCTGTGATGCTTGGTGGTCATATAATGGATGAGGTGATGTGATGGTCATGATGATGATGATGATGATGATGATGATGATGATGATGATGATGATGACGAGGATGATGATGATGATGATGATGATGATGATGATGATGATGATGATTCCTATGGAGAAACCATGCTGTCTTATGCAAACCAAGGGATATCTATGGTATTTTTGATGCTGGTGTGTTTACAACCGGATCTTTTCCACTTTATTTCTAGAACCGTGCGTATTTGATGAGCGCCCGATAGTATGACTAACGGTGACTAACGCCAGCCACTTTCATCAAAATGCCTTGGCACTGGGTTTGTTCATCTTCCCTGCGACTGATTATGGGGATACCGAATCTTCTACGTGTGAGGACAGGGTTTGAACGTGCCATTTTTTACATCTCCCCATTCGTTTTCTCAATCTGACTTCAGGAGCAAAAGCTCTCATTGCTTCAATGAAATTTGAGCGGTACTCCTTTCCAGTAGTTTTGTTACAAGGTCTACATGAGCACCACATGGCATGCAGCGGAGAATGGCATCTCCATCAATTGAATTACAAATTGGATCAAACCTGCTTAGGGTTATCGCTGGTTGAAGGGTTATCGCTTAGGGTTGTCGCTCATGGCAGAACCTGATTCCAAAGTTGTGCAGGTTGAAGGCAAAATGCTCCCCTTTCAGATTGCAAGAGTTCCGGATAGAGAGTTGGATTAGTTGTAGGAATTGTGTATATATATATATATGTATTACATATTTGACGTTTTACGTATGGTCTCTTGAATATGAATGAGAGAGTCATGCACCCAAAAACCTCAAAGTCATCTTACCACTGGCTTTTTGGTGTCGTTTTTGGAATTTCTTTTGCAGGTCCCTCCATGAGGTTTCCCATATCAAGCCCCATAGACTTTCGGTCAGGTGTCTCTTCCAACGGATCAGCAGCTGTTCTTTGCATGCTTCGCTGCGGTGCTGGGGAGTCCTTGCAGAGCTCTCCAAAGTCAAGTATTTTTGTTCCCTCTTGTTACCTCCGTTATTGTATTTAATCGTTACATTGAGATTGATTAAAGTTAAAGTGTTCGAAAGGTCAAAAAGGTTCGCAGGATACTTCCCAAAACTTCGACATAAATCACCCACATCTCTCAAGTTGTCTGGCATCTATTGTCAAATCTCCCCAATCTTTAGATCTTTTGGTTTGGGAAACACAACAAATTCAACTCTTGTCCCTTGGGAGGCGGCAAAAAAAAAGGAACACGTCATGATAGAAGAAAGCTCCATAAATCTATCTTAAAAAATACTTTACAGTAGAGTAGACATAGAAATGCTTTGAAATGATGAATGATCGATACTGAGGTCATCCAACAAACAGTATGAGGCCAAATCTGCTTGTTTCCATGGCTTCTGCATGTTTTTGATATGTTTTGTGGATTTTTGTTTCCCCTCAAATCAGTGACCTCAGCACCACTCCGACGCTCGGTTGGCTGCGCGCTCGGCGCGCTCGGCACCGGACCCGGCCGCGGCTTCTTCCTGCGTCTGTTGAAAGGGGGGGATGGCTTCAATTCGTGCAACTTTGTGCAGTGAATGTATAGGAGTCGGAGTCGTCCAGTACGATTATACCATGTATATATATACATACATTATGTATCATCAACAACTGATTCAGAGCTGATGTGAAGAAAGAACATCTAATGATGGAAGAGCAAGAGGGGCATTGGGATGCAGTAGGTTTTACTTTATCCGCATGATGATCCACATGCTTTGGCTACCTTCTCAAAATTGTCAATGTTTATGGCTCTGTTTTGTAGGCTGGGACAGTAATCAGTAATCCAAGTGTGTCTCACTCGAATCAAACAGAAAAAAACTTGAAGAATAATTGCATCTTAGAAGCTTCTTCTTCCGCTTGGATGGGATCTCTCCGTCCAATGATTCCAAAGGCATGTGCTCCGGCGGCAAGCGAAGATCGTGGCTGGCTGTAACTGCTTCAGCCACCGTCTGCATGAGGTGCAGGGAGTTTGGGGAATCAGTGCGCAGCTTCGTGTATCTTGGTCCACACTATATATATGTCACTCATCTTAGTTTGATGCCATTTGATCATTTGATGCCATTACTTTTTTTTTGAAAATAGATCTTCAAAGAGCTTCAGAAGTTGTATTCAGGAAAGCACCATTTCCTCCAAAAAGCCGCGCCAAATGCCAAATCAAAGTTTCAAGGTTACACCAGTGAATCCAATTCCGGGATTTCCTGCCCCACCTGATCCAAAGCCTCCCCTGTCAAACCGCAAAGGCGTTTGGAGGGAGACCATCGTGTCATGGCACAACGCGCACGTTCACGGATGCTTAGGACACAGGGATACCTGGCAAACAACACCACGGTGCAGGTGTATCCCGGAGCTGACCTTTTGATCTCTCTCAAGGCGGTTTTTTTCGGCTCCCCATCCCAAGCTGCCATTTTTTTTGGGAAAAAAAAACCACCCTCCGAACACACCATGCTTCTGGCTGGCACCTGGTGGAGTCAATATTCAAAACATCTGCAAAAGCCACGGCCAGAAATGGAGCATAATCCAACCTGACATCAGCCCCAACTGAGGCAGTGGTGTTTAAACCATCTGGGATCCGAAAAGGACATGCATGCACAATCTCCTTCAAGAATCCTTGTGTTTTACAGCTAAAAACCATGCTTTACTTTGCTAAAATGGAGTCTTCCAGAAACTTGTGATGAGAACAACAACAACAACAACAACAACAACAACAACAACAACAACAACAACAACAACAACAACAACCACGACGACGACGACGACGACGACGACGACGACGACGACGACGACAACAACAACAACAACAACAACAGCAAAAACAACAAAAACATAAAATCAACAATTTCAAGAACATTTCAACAACAACCGCAACAACAACCACTACAAAAACCAAAAATACTCCAGAATACTAAGTCTCAACTCCGATTTCATCTTCCAAGGTCATTTCTCCAAGCGGCAAAATAAAGGACATGAATGGGGCAGTAAGGCCATGCCATCGCTCCTCCAAGCCATGACCTCTGACGCTCAAAAAACCTCAGGGTTTTTAAGCAACTGGGATCAGCTGGGAAGCTAACGGTTGGATGTCATCCTTGAGGATTATGCAAAAATATCGCAAACATATCACCAAAATTTAGTATCTTATTTTTCGGAATTTGGTGTAATCATACTCAAGTATAAGTATGCAATATATAATGTAATTATATCATTCATTTGTTTCTTGCCGTACGTAGACCTTATGTACTTATCTATTGCTGATATACGATTCGACTATACCACTGCTTCATCCAACTGCCAGGACTAACCCATGATATTCAGTGGCAACACCAGCGGGCTATCGGATCACCTCACCATTCCCACATTGCAAGGTACGGATTAAAAGACTTAGCTCTGCAATTCCACCACCGAGATAAAGGTCGCTGATCAATGGAGACTCCTCCCCACGATTCAAGTAAGCCTCAATGGCAGGCATTGGAAGAACGGTGGAACAGGGATCTCTTTCAAAGCCAAAGATCCAAGTTTGACTGTCAGTGATACAAGATAGTAAAACTTGTGCACTTGATCCTTGTTTTTTATCTGAAAAAAAACCTATCCACCCACTCATCCAGATACACTTATAAACACTCTGGCACCCTAAAACTTCTTGAGGTTGGTAAGAGGAAGTCTCTGTCAACATGTCTCAAGATCAGTGGATCAGCACTTTCTAGATAATAAGTAAAGCTAGCTGATGTTTTCTTCCCTTCAAAATTTCAAACTACCAATTACGCTCATTGCCCCTGTTCTCATGTTCTATGGCAAGCTTTCAAGGCCACTTGCCAAAACGGACCTTTTCTCCATCAAGACCCAGTGACACTCAAATGAAAGAGGTGGTTGCTGGGTGCGTTCGGATCACCTCAGCTGCCCCAAAAAACAATCAGCTCAAAGCTGTCTTTCAAACTGAAATGTCCTCAGTTCTTCCAGTCTATGTTGAAGTAGACAAGTTGGAACACGGTCAAAATGACAACCATTCCTACAAGAAACGCGTGCAATGCTACCATGAATATATCTTCTTGGAGGTCAGTTTGCCTTTAACATCTTTCAGATCTGATCATAATGGAATTACCGATTCGCAAGTTCAAGGATTGATTTAAAACACAGCTTTTAACAATTTTTGTCACATGTGTCATGTGCATCCAAAAAATCATATAAACTCTTCCGAAGCCAAAGCATTGCTGATTTCAGTCTTAAACAAATTAGCTTCAAGGTGATATGTAGCATCACAATTTCAGATCAACCAGCTGAAAAAGTACCCAAGGAACTCTTCTGTCTGGCAGCAGCAAAGCTGGCCTCCCAAAAAGCTCAATGGGAAAGGACTCCCAAAAGTTGATGGAATCATGCTGATGCATGTGAACATCTTACTAACCAAATTTGAATGACATAGCTTATCCCCCATGGATATACCGATCTTTACCAATGGATTTGTTATAACTTATTTGAAGCGGATTCTAGCAGCATACAAATATATAAGATATAAGTTATAAGTTATATGTAAGTTATAAATCATAAGTATACAGTATATGTTTGTTTTCAACAACTCGCCGCCTTGAATACAATCCAACAAATAAACACTGGAACCTAAAACTAATGGAACCCAAGGTGTTTTCAATGGTGAAACCAAGACACCAAGTATCTCTCTTCCGCTTGGAACATTCCTTGGGCCGGATGCTGGGCCAAGGTGGGCGCAATGGCTGGCCCCTTTAGGACCTATCTGTTTTTCATAAAACGCTGCTTTTCTATGTAAACCAAGGAGATTCACAGGAGTATTTTCACAAGCATCTTCGGAGGCCGAAGATAAACTGAAACACAAAAAACATGGGCTAACAAAAACCATCGATTTGATGAAATCCAAATCACTTCCCCTAAACTTTCAACCCAACACATTTGTCCAAGAATCGATAATGTGACTTGCACACACTGAGCTCCAGTGCAGGTTTCAAGTTTGCCACTGCTTTTCCACCTTGGAATCACAACCAGATCCATAGATCGATTGGATAACTTGGACACTGTGATACCTCTTTCCTCTTTGAACCATCAACATCTGGAGTGTTATCTTTGGTAATGGCAGGTAATTTCTTGATATTCATTGTAATTTTAGATAATCCGTCTACATCTGAATCATCTGAAATGTTGGAACATGTCAAGTCTCTATCACTTCATATCAACTCATACAGCAAAACCTCAAAAACAGCCACCACGGGAAGCTTTTGCCATTCTCAGGTCAAAGCTTTTGGTCAAATCCCTAGAAGATACATGGAATATTTTGTCTTAAACAAAAAAAACGTCAAGATATTTGAGGACTTCCATGGTATACTCCATGGATTCGATTCATTTCTACGAGTTACTAGGGTCTTTTCCAAGGAACACAGGCAGCAGTGATCCGAGACAGGCTGACCTGACGATGGGATGTATATCGACAATACCACGATGGGATGTTCATGTTATTCATGTTATTCATGTTAATGTGTAATATTGGGTAAAGATCACATTTATGAAATATCAATGAAATCTGATCATGAAAAAAGAAAAGCAAATTAAAGACCTCTCTTAAGGAAATATGTAGGGTACACCCAAGTCTTTATACAATCTCTATACTCTCCAGGATAATAAAGTTTTGGAGGAAAAAACATCATGCACCCAAAAATTCTTTCATGGCTCCAGGCCTTCCTTCATCTCAGGGTGCTCCGCATATTTGGATCTTTCTTCTGCCAGCAATTGATCAAAGTTCTCTTCCACTCGGACCCGTACGCCTTCCTTCCTGAAAGGATTGGAACCATATTGACGACATTGAGGCGACATCAATGCATGCCGCTGTAGATGATTCCTCTTTGTAAGGGAATTTGGGGAGGCTTTTTGAAAATCGACACATCAATTCAGGGGTATTTGCTGAGCATCTTTTGGCAATTCAAAGCCAAGGAACTTGGTTGCTGGGGTACGACGCCGGGGCGGTGGCGCTGGTGGCGCAGGTGGAATAGACGAAGATGGTGGGGTTGATGGGGCTGGTGGCGCAGGTGACGCTTGTGGCGTTGGTGGCGCCGATGCTTTGGATTGCACCTGGAGGGAAAGGCAACAAAGCATGCAACAAAAAAACGGTATGTACAAAGAGAATCAAGAGAACCTTTTAGGAACATTTAGCAAACATATAATCTTCTGTCTTTGTTTCTCTTTGACACAGTTTTTGCTGTGCCCCAAAATGAGCTATGTTTAAATATCAATATATTGATTATTATATAATGTAATATACTATACTGTATGCAATACTATGTATGTCATCTGTTTAAAAAATACATTTGAATCTGTCATCATGCATATGGGACAGCTGGGATGATGCCTGAAGTTTGCTGTATCGATGGACCTGATGGCAGTTCCGATACCATGTGTTGAACTTTGTTGAACATGTGTGTAATATGTTGCGAAACGACGGCTTTCTGGATACAAAGCAGTCGTTGCAGGCACCGACCCTGCGGGCATAACAAGATATATTGATAATTATAAATGAACGAAACTTATACATATATATGATCATCTATGCATGTGTATGCATACACGTTTTAGGGCGCAACACCTCCTCCCAACAGTCCATTAGGTTGGTGACTTCGATAATTCTCTATCTTAGAGTCTTAACATATCTTAACATCATCCCCACTCCAGCTGCAACAACAAGCTCAACCTGGTTAGGTTGAACCAACCGCACCTGAGCTTCACGACTCGGTGTTACCTTCACTTCTCCTCCTTTGCCCTGGTCATCCAGTTTCAAGTGCTCCTGGCGCTTCAATTTCTAGTTGATTTCAATCCATTGAAACATACAAAAGTTAATTGGGAAGTGTTTCAACAATAAGGCAAACTTCAACGATCTGGAACCAAACCCCCATGATCCAAGATCTATGACTCTTCATTTTTCTTGATGTTTTCAACCGATGGTTTTTCACCCCGGCCTGCGTTGCACCGCAGGATGCATCTATTTTGACGGCCTGGCCCAAGGGTTGCGAGTGTTGTATGCTGTTGATGGACAAAAATCCGTTTCAGCAGTATGAGCATGGAAACTAGGAGTAAATGGAACTAATCATACTAAATGCACACTATTGCAACTCCCAGAACAGTTGAGACCATCAATACAACTTGATTTATGGTGATATGTGTCTTTCTCTTTGCCATATCAACTGAGGTTGTACAAACGGTTGACGTTTGCAATACCCTTTTTTTGAATAACTTATTGATACTGATGGCTGAAAAATCTTCCTTGTAGTTTTGGACTTCCTGCAGTTGCTCTCAGGATTTATGTTGATGAACAGGGTATCCCCAGCTTTCATCCAAGTCACCTTTAACTTGGCCTTCTGCTCCTTCCGCACTTCTTTCTCAACACCTTTGGCACCTCGTTCACCTCAAAGGCCCCACCAAAAAAAAAGGTTGGATTCAACAAGGCGAATGAATCTTTGGGTCATATCTTAAAAAAAAACACGTTTTTCAGGTAACATCATCAGCATCCTGCCATGAAAAAAGGCAATCTAAAAATAGCAACATTTGGGTGTTTTAGCTTGACCCCAATGAACCTCGATCTTGGATTAGAAATGAAAAAGGAAAAAAACAAAACACAGATATTGCTTGTGCCCCAGCTTTGCTACATCAAACAAAATGTGTCAAATCTGGTCACAAATTACATCAAATTACCTAACATTTAGAGATAAGAAAACATGTTCATTCAATACAGTACCACTCTTTTTTGAACACGATTTTCTTGTTTGTTTTGTTCAAATTTCCAACTTCACCGCATTTTTTTTGGCATATCAAAAGTTTCAGAATTACGTTTTGTCGCCTCGCGGTGGGCGACTCCAAGGGACGAGAACAAAAAAAAAGTGATATGAGCATTTCGACACTGCAATGGTGACTTTGTTTTCCAATATGTGTACCAATATATATATATATAGGGGTTTCCAACAATAGGGGTACCCCCAAATCAACCATTCTAATAGGGTTTTCCATTATAAACCATCCATTTTGGGGTAGCCCTATTTTTGGAAACACCCATATATATACATAACTACAACTATTGACTGATTCACTACCTACAATTTTTTTGAGAGTGACACCATTGGAGTGAAACTTCATTCTGAAGAGTGAAACTTCCTTCCCCTGAAGGCACCTTGATCTCCAGCAGCTTGCAACGCATCCAAAGCCACGAATGGCACATCCGTGCTGTTCTGGTGCAAGATCGGGGGTGGTGTGGATGGCACACTAATCTCATTGAAGATATGAAAGCTGATATCTGAGTGCATGAGTTTTTTTACACCCCTAAAAAAACCTGACATTTTTGTTGTGAAAAATGAAGCCATTTTTGTGAAGATTCAAGTTTGGATAATTGAAGTTGTGGATTGACCATTGATAAATGAAGTTTGGGGATCTTGGGGGTAAGGCTGGCTCCTGTCAAACAATGTCAAAAGGACAACTCTAATATGCTTGACCAATCGTTTGACCTTTACTTCAAACATGATTAAGATCTAATGAACCACAAATCTTGGAATCTATGTGCTGTGTATTTACATGTACATATATAAATACATAAATATACATGAGCCAGCAGCAAACTTCATCCCTCCGTCCTGGTGCATGCATCGCTTCAGATTTTCTTCAAGGCCTTGGTATTGAGATGCCACCACCTGTCCAGGGGAAAGTCGGGGTTCGCTTGGGAATACCACCAGTCACTATGAAGCACAAAGAAGTTCTGAACTCAGTGACCGATTGACTCTTTGTCTCGGCTTCAACAAGAACACTTAGCTTTGCATCTAAATCGAACATGCGGAAATGAAAACAGTTTGTAGATTATGTAAACGCATCATTTGTCTGTCAGAAGTCGAGTTTTCCACATAGAATGCCCTAGAATTCATTCACATCAAATTGGTTCAAACATGGCTCCCATGTTGTCATTCCACTCATGCCGGCATGCTGTCGCCTGCAGTGGCACCTCCTGGAATTCCACATTTTAGGGTTAAGTCAGGTAGTCTGCAATTAACATTTGAAGGGCCAACATGTGTGCCCTACCTCGATATTATATAGTTGATATTGTTACACGTATAATACCGTATGCATTTTTTGTGCCATGTTCATACTAATTTTGCTAGAACATTGCAATTGGTTCCAGGATGCTAATTGCACCTGGTGACTTACAATACTATATAATACATGAAGAAATCGATGCCATGCCATAAACACTTCCATGAATCAACAAATCGGTGGTGTAATTAATAGGTGCAGAAACAAACACCGTAGGAACCAGTTGAATGACATTTGTCTTGTAAAATGTAAAACACCATACAATCAGAGTTGAAATGCATATCACTTTTAATACATATTGAATTAACAAACATATCAGAATTGCCCAATACATGGACAAACGTAACGGGCCAACAGTTGCAAGGAAAGGGATGCATGGAGGATGGAGGCATAAACGCAGGAATGGAGTGACTGGATGAGCACAGGAATGTATCGATTCGCATGGCACATCGAAGGATGCATTCAACGTCAGCCTTTCAACAAAATCAGAACCCAAATTCATCCAGGCATGGATGGCTTCTCAAGAGCACGAACAATCACTAATCACGTACTATATGTATCTATCTAATTTTGCATATATTTTTGTAAATGAAACATGAACATTATGCTGGTACTATGACTGGGCCCGTACAGGATGATGGCCATGTCACAATTTTGGAAGCCAAAGTTGCACCATTTTCCACATAAAGTCCATTCCCCTCCTGATGCTTAAAGCGCCGTGACCCGTGCCAAGCACGCCAAAGCCTCGGCTTCGGTTGATGTTTGCGGTTTCCAGTAAATCCAAGGTGACCAAACACTCCCTGAAACAAACGCAGCACTTGCCAGGAAGCCTTACTTTGCAAACGGCGCCCCATTCGTCTTCCAACCATCCATGTTTAGGTGTTACGTTACTTTCTGTTACTTTCTGGGAGGGCAATCTATATATGCAAATGTAAACATGTAACTTCTAAGAAATCCCACCATTAGAATCCATTAATCATGGACTAAAGTGGAAAATAGAAGTATGATATCCTTGTGTGTAGGTCAGGCAAACTTTGCGGGTCAGCTGCTGGTTTTGACTCCCAAAGCTCACAACAGTGAACGTTTAGAATCGAAGACTGAGTGTCTCGAGCTAAGTTGATTTTGTACTCTATACCTGAAGCTCTTTGTTCAAAACACTCTGTTTTAAAGTTTAAAGAACGTCATGTTACTGTTTGTTTGCGGAAAGATTAACCAAAAACAGAAACGTTGAGGCACTCATATCCGCTTATATTCTTACACAATCATACAATGCAGCCCAGCTCAGCACTTCTTGGACAAACTGATGTGCTGCCCAAACAAGAACACGTACGTATCATCATGACACATCAAATATGAAAACATGCTTTTCATTTTCCCACTGATCAGTCATGGTATACATAAATCTCATGAACAGTGTGCAAAATCCGACAATAGCGGCTAGGGCTGCTCAAAACAAGGGTGAAATGGGGTCGAAAACATAGAAATGGACAATTCAAAGTTGTGAATTTTCGAACATCTATTTTATCAAGCTCATTCCAAAATCAAGCGGCGCTTGTGCAAAGCTGGGCTGTCGAAAGTTTAGCCAGGCCTGTCGCTGCGCAAGAAATTTGAGCTTTGGCAACATGCAATTGAGAATCTTGGGATTCTCCTCAAGATCTTCAAGAGGCTTATGACGAACAACTTGGGTATCCCTAAAATTCCAAACGGTGCAGCCTACACCGTCATTTAGCATACTCTGAATCTGCCAGTCAGTCTCGAAATACTTGTAGATTTCCTATTGTGCACCAAACGGAATGCCCGATTTTGAGGGGATTCCTCCCTAACTGACCAGCTTTCAATTTGACCTGTTCTACTTACTAGTAATAGTTGTTTCCTTCATCCAAGTTGTGAAAGCACTCTCAACAAGTACAAAAAGGCTCCGCCATGATTTCACCAAATAAGTTTTTCCATTGTAAACACATCATCATTGTGGTCACATGTAGCAGAATCTATCTAAGATGAACTTTTGAAACGAATGCTAATCACCCAATGCCCAAACCAAGAACTCGCTCTGAGTTTGCTCAAGTTTGTTTGTTGAAAGAATTGCACAGCTATTTCCTACAAAATCCTGGCCTACTTCCTCTACTCCTGAGCATGCTCATCCACATTGTTCAAACATGACGATGGGGACCCGCCAGGTGTTTTCATGTGTTTTCTTCATCAAAGCTGAATTTAATCAACCCAAAATATCCGCAAAACCCCAAAGCATCAGGTGTTTTCTTCCTCAAACTTGACCTCAAACCTTAGATTTCATTTAAGCTGTGATTTGAGGTCGACAAAAAGGTTCCCAAATATCCTCAAGTCCCAAGTCCCAACGAATACGCCGCATCTTTTGGTAAAACCCAGGCTCCCCACCTGGCGTCCACCTTGGCTACCCTGAAACTCCGGTAAACTGCAGTAATCCTAAGGATTTTTCGGCAAAATACACCAAAAAACAGGGAGGTGTTTTTTTTGGAAAAAAGGGGACATCTAAAAATGGTGTTTAAACATGTATTTTTTCTTTTAATGTTTTTATTGATCCTTTTCAAATGGTGAGATGTGCACTTTTTTTGCTGGACCTTTGTTGAAATGATTGAAAAAGCTTGGACATCAACCACACGAATGAAGATCAAATATACAATATCCTTAGCGGGCAAAATAAATAGCACTAGCCAGCGCTCATTTGGGAAGCTCCTTAAGTCAAGTGTCAGATCTAAATGATGAATGTGAATTTCCCGCCCTTGCAATCCATGTCATGACGAAGGCATCTGATTGAATCGGAAAAGCTTGATCATTTTTGATACATTTCGTGATTGGTTTTATGTTCATTCTCCTTTTATTTTGTTGTTTTTGATGACTCTCTCTCTCTCTCTCTCTATATATATATTTATAATATGTTTTCGAACGAATCTCCAAAATGAAACGACAAACTGGAGTTCCAGCGGCAAACTGGATTCTACCCCCCCCCCATCAAGCCACCCCGTTGCTTTACTTGCTTCCCAGTCTTCAAGCACCCAGAAAACAATGCCAAACCATCCAAGACTGGCTGCAATTTGTCCATCAAAGCCATCTTCGCCCAATGCACGCAGCAAATCTGCCTGTGACAATGCACTGGGCAAGGGCTTGACCACGATGCCAGTGATGTCCGCCTGACACGGTCGGCATTTAAAGCCTGCCTTGAATCTTCCGGTATCTTCTGGTGGCTGGCAACCGGCTTGAAAAAACGTAAGCAGCAAGCAAGCTCTGTGTGTACTACTATATAATTCAAAACCACAAGTTCGCCAACAAGGCATTACATCATATTGTAATTATATCATCATGATTCATGATGACACATCTTACATAATACATAAGAACAGTTTTTCGCTTTGGCCAGAGTCTAGAGCGACCACCATTCAACATCTTGGTTGGAAAAAACCTGGATTCAAGGGCCGCTGAGACATGCCCAGATCTACAACTAGCCGGCCGAAACATGTTTTTATATCCAAACAAAAAGTAAGCCTTGCCACATAAAACATGAAAAGAAAACAACTCCAAACTGAGAGCAGCATCTACATCAACAAAACCTAATATTCAATAATTCATCATCAGTTTGTCTTATTTTCACCAATCATCTTCATCCACATCAGTTCACCTGCAGCCCGCGTGGATCGCGCGGATCGGGGCGCTTCGGTTTCATCAGAGAGGCCCTGAAGGGTGAATTTGATCCGCCAGTGATGAGAAGTCACCACTGGATCTCAGGAATTTGATCATCTATAGATTATAGGCTATATTCATCCATTGTAAATCATTATCACCCGACCCGATTTTTCAATCCTATTTGAATTGAATTACATCTCTTTGGAATTAATATGATTCACAACAACTGATCTCACATCTCACCGGGTCTTAAGCAATCTTGTTGGATGAGAGTCTAGTTGAATCCTTCTTGTCAACGTTTAAAACTTGAGACCAACACTGTAAGTTCATTCGACATCCCCAATCTGTCTTGCTAAGTTTTTCGTGCAGTCTGCTCATCCACTCCGGCTCGTGGTATGATCCCCCACTTCATCCAAGCAAACCGTAACCAATGACATGTTTATCCCTTTATCCAATCAAGTTTCATCTGCCTTGTTTTCATGCCATACCCAAGTACAAAAAATATCAAAAATAGTGACATGACAGAAACCAAAGAAACACCTTAAAAGTCTGGAAACGAAAGGCACTCACTTCAATGTAATTACAGCGAATATAGGGACATGTGATTGCAGGTGTATGGTAACGAACCACACCTGTTTTCGCTGAGACACACCTGTTCGGTAAGAACTAAACTGCTATGTTGCGGATCAGATCGCAGCAACAGTGGAATTAGTGGAAATAATGACAGTTCAAGCTGTCTCAGTTAGTTGGGATTTTCATGTAGTCTTGAATCCAACATCTTGGTGCACTGGTGGACGACCGTGGTTCGTTCAAATTCATAACTAACAATCCTTTAAGCCACAGGCAAGAAAACATCTCCCAAATTTTTGAAAAAAAAACTAAAACACAACCTTAACGACCAATGAGAGGACCCAGCATCTTTTTGAATTGAGTTCCTGGAATGCTGTCCCCATACTGTCATCCAGCAACTCATCTTATGTATCCGTCAAAATGGAATCATCAACCTGTTAGAAAGTCCCCGCAAGAAATTTCCAGCTGACGATGGCATGGTCAAGGCACTTGGCAGCAGCGCTGCTGTCATTTCTCGTTCTGGAAAGGACCTCTTTCATGGTGAGATCCTTTGAAACCTGCGCAGGTTGCATGGAAAGGACAAGAACTATAGCCCAATATGAGACATGAACAAAAATATGACCCGACCGGTGAATGCCCCTCAAAAATGATGCACAATGTAGAGGACAAACGTTCCACTCTACGTGATCTCATCTAATTTCACCTGCAGCCTCGTTTGTATTCATGCATTTGCCATGTGAATTAGCATCCCTAGTCACGACCGAAAAACTCCTGCATGACCTAAAATGTACAAAACAAGTGGAACCAAAAACCTCACGACAAACCTGCTGACTTACAACCACATTTATACTTGACACTACACAATTTACAAAAACATGTATTAGAATCATCAGATCATTGCATCAAAATCAAATCAAATCTTCATCATATTTCTCTATAACATTCTATAACATTCTATAACCAACGTAACTAACGTCTATTTTTCATAATATAAATCTACATTTTCACCCTGAAAAATGCTTCCAAAATTGAACTCTTCACCTTGGCAGGTCGTGCTGGAACGACTCCAGGAACTGGCCTTGGATGATGGAAGAAATTCCAACAAAGTTGGGAGTTTGGGAGTTTGGAACATCCAACTCCTATTGAATTTAAAAGTTGTGGTAAGATATATATATATATATTACATATATTATCATATATATATATAGATACACATATACGGTATATCTCCAAACGTGTGGATAAAAAACACACACACTTGATACGCATCGCAAAATAAAAACTTTGAAGTCCAATCAATTTCTTTTCTTTTTTTAGGGGGGGACATTTTCAGAAACTCTGAACTGATGGAAATCAAGGCTCCACATATTTGCCAATAAAGCTCTGAAACTTGACAGTCAAATAGTGCTCGATTGAAAAAAGCCCATAGGATCCATGGGAATGGTATATTATACACCTACACTTACACACATTTACCATAAACAAATCAACCAAATGTTGGTAAATATACATATTTTACATGGATCCTATGGGAAGAACAATGGAAACGTTGGTTTTTAAATCACTTGATCTCCAAAACAGAGCGACTTCCAGAACTTCATAGAGATGGCCAAGTAACGAGACGGTGGGAGCTTCCATGCCCTTGACAGCAGGACGTCATGTATGCTTGATTTGGTTTTAAGCAAGCTGAAATCATGAGAACAAGAAATATTGATCGACTTTCATCTATCTGTCCTAAATATATGGGTAGGGATTTGTTGGAGTCATCTTTCTCAAGTAGGAGTGAAACCATGGAAGACATTTTGAAACCGCAACCTGCAGTAGTTTGCTTTTGGAACTCTTTGCTCAGGTGTGCACATTGATGCAAAAATACCAATGACAATCATGGCCAAACCATGTCAAACCAGGATGGTTGAGTGCTCTATGAGCTGGATAGTCAGGACAAATGACTATAAGACAATGGTTGAACACAACCGACATACGTCATAATCATCGATCACTATATATCTCACCACCATCACTGGAGTTTTGTCGTTTATCTTTGTGTCCGCTGGGCAATATCAATCAAGTTGACGCATGGTTGGCACTCCGCACCACGGACACATACAGTATACCGTACTTGTACGTTTCCTTGCAGTGTTCTTGACTCTGAGTCTTCCGAATGCCTCAACTTTGAATGCCATGAACGTATGTCGTCACCTTGCTTGAACCAATCCACTCTAGGCTGGCTTCACCATCAATCGCCCAACCGTCGACATACCATTGTCCCTTTTCAGGGTGAATGTAGTTCTGACACGGATAGTGAAGAGGGATTATGATTGTAGATAAATGATGGGTCCATAGTATACAAATATATTACGTATATATCTATAGATATTATATCATTGCAGCCAATCACAATTCGCAATAAACATCAAATCCAATTAATATGGATACATGATACTATATATATGCGCATAACTAAACAAACTCAAGAATAATCATAATTTAGAAACACAAAACAAAAATACACAAACAACAACTCACCATATCTCACCCGTCCTTCCTGACCTTTTGTATAACGCCAAGCTTCGGTGTGCCGGTGGCTTCGCCACCGACTCGGCGCTGAGCTCCAGCTGTCTGGCTCCTTCACCTGCATGGTATTGAATTGAAGATCTGTTGCTGTCATGATGAAAGAAACAAATTGTAACATGACAGCAACCATCATGACATAGTAGCAACAAATCAAGTGATGATTTGTTTGTTACTGTTTTTGATGATTTGTCTCATGTTAATTCATGTTACCTTTCAAACATATCAACCAAACAGGGCGGCGTAGATGTAAGATGATCTTTAATAAAATCCCACCCTTTCTTGAGTCACAAATCTGAAAAGCCAGGTATGATCCAGTTGGCCCAGCATTTCAAACCAATTATCTTCCAATCAATCCTGGATTCCTTCGAGCTTTCTGTGCTTTGAAGGTTTCAATGTGCTTTTCTGATGCCTTCGAAGTTAGCAATTAAATTTCTGGATTCTCGCCAGGAGTCAGCCTTTCGATCAACCCTGAGCCAAGGGGCGACAGGTGCGACATCGGCGACAGGTGCTACATCGGGTCCCAAAAAGCCATGGCTTTCCACCTTGCCGGCAACACCACCCTACTGTTGATGGACACATTCCTGCACCAGTTGAGATGCATGAAACCTGGTCAAGAATGAGTTAATCAGTTCATCTCCATCTTGCGTTAACAGGTAGACCCCATTTTTCATTGGCTATCCTAGTGTCAGAAAGGTAGGATGGAAAGAGCAACAAAAGAAGAAGAAGAAGAAGGACTGCTTCGATTCTTTCTTGGACACTCAGCTGGACAGCGGGCCGGAGGGGCGGCTTCATCTTACTTGCTCGGAATCGGGGGTGAAAACAGCAACTGCTTCAGACCAGCTAGGTGTCTGGTGGTGTGGGAAGGCGTGGGGATATCACTGAGTATTGAGTAATTATACCTGAATGAAACTAGATATCCACTTTCACTTGGATATGAACACCAAGCATCATTGGATGTCATGAATCATAAGTTGGATTCTTGGATACTATTGCATGCATGTTAGGCGTGTTGGATCTTATTGAATGTATGACTTGCATGTTTGGACCTGAACTGCCCGATAAAAACATGGTGCTATTCACCATGTAAATGGCTGGGTTATCAACTCAAACCATCTTTCTCTTCAAGATTCAAAAGGCAGCCCTTGAAACATACCAAATCTCGCCGACTTATCCAACTGAGCCGACCAAACCAGGGTTTCGACCGCCTTAACCACCTTGGCCATGTCCTTTCGTGGTTGGTCTCGGGGATGCCGTGATCCCGCCGCTGGGGATGGAGCAGGCCATCCTGGACATCCCATGAGTTTCATCCATTCCGGTGTACCAAAAAGATCCAACACTTGACGTTTTAGTGCCTCTTCATCATGGGAATCTAAGCAAAATCATGTCAAAGAGTCAAAGTCCCAATTCCACACCACACCGGAGGCTGTGTGAAGTTTCCCAACATTCAGGAATTCACAAGCTGGAATGTACTGCGACTTTCATTGACTTGGTAGAGCTGCGGATGATTTCTGTGGTACGCGCCACCACATCCATGCACGCAAAGGAATTCAAAATGCCTTTTATGACTGTCCTTTCATCTGTCTTCTTTTCTAAATCACCTGTATATCACAAAACCACCAGAACGCCGTAGGCCGGAGTGGTTTCCGCTGTTTTTGATGGGTAATTCATTGCAGCCAAAAGACTCAAATCATCCAACATCTGCTGGTGGTCTAGCACCGCAGGCATGGAAAAGAGTTGTGCGGCCACACTGTTGGCACCCGGGGTGGCCCAGGAACTGCTTGAGTGACTAGCAGAAGCATTGGGACTTGGTTGGCCAAAACCAGACAGAAGCTCTTTGAGATCAAGATCTTGTGGCTGTGGTGGAGGTATTGCTGGTGGTGGAGGGATGTGATGCACATGATGTACATCACGTGGTGGTTGTGGCAAAGGTGTTGTTGGTGGTGGTGGGACTTCAATCAATTGTTCAGAAACACTGCTGTTTGGTTCGACCAGCGAACCTTCAGTCGTGTTCAGAGCAGAAGGTTCTGTTGGAAAGTCTGTACCGAAAGCATCCATGACTTGACCTTGGATGCAAAGAGTGATTGAGACGTTTTCAAAATTGAAGATGGGTATAATCACCAGGTTGCGGGGTTGTAGCTTTCAAACAATTTCAAGGAGCAAAAAAAAACGTACAACATACAAATCGATATTATAATCTGATACGAAATATCATTTTGTGAGGGGCTGTCCAAATCGCAGAAACTAAACTCTCCACGTATTTAGAGTCAGTCACATAATCAAATACTATATATACATCATAAATGTACATACAGTATGCTGGATATCTAATCTAAATCTAATTCAATTACAACATGTACAGTTTACACTTCTTGAAACTAACAAACATCGCGCCTGAAAACCGGGGGCTCCCCAAAAGGAAACAATCGTATATTCCAACCATCCAATTTCAGGTGCTGAATCAGCTGCATGGCAGCCATCCGAGGGACTTAAGCTGCCGATGCAGCGTTCCATTTGCTCCATCTCCTTGGATAGTGTCATTCAAATGGCCAGATTTTTGTGCATATATACTATTGGCTACGTCAGATTAGTATGACTTCAACATCAAACAAATCAAACTAGAACATCAATAACATATAATCATACATATATATAATGTATATATATATATAGATTTACATAACAGGACTCAGCACCTTTCTTCAATGCTTTCAGCTAAATGCACCTTACAAAATCATCTCATGCCAAGCCGCAGTGGGATCGCTGATGGCACGTTGCATCTCAACTGTTCGTTGACAACACTTCCTTGGTGTGTAATGGTTGCTTGCAGCTCAAGTCAAAGCATGTTACCACCCCCCCAACATCTATCAACATCATTCGACAAAATGCTATCAAAGAACAACAGGTGGTGTGAGGTCCACTGGGGTTGCTATGATTTCGCCATTCATTGCTAAGCATCTTTTGGTCAAGGTCCAAGTTTCTTCTTTCTAGTCAGGTTCTCCGATGTGCTTGCCATCCCCAAAATCCCTCACCCACAGCTACTACAGAATAGGACGTTCATAACACAAGACTGTTGCCGTGGTCCTTGGCCAAACCCTATCATCAACCGAATCTCCATCTGCTTTAAAAATCATTTGTTGGATTGGGAATTGTCGCGTCAAAATGTGAGGCCGGGAAAAAAAAATCACCTCGGACATCTTCAAACATCTTGGATGTTAGTGTTGAACATCTTAGCGATTTTTGTATATTTTTCTGAAATCCCTCTCTTTCCAGGAGATTTCTCATCGTCGAAGCACTCGTAAATCTGCGCAAGCAAATGCCTCGCCGCAGAAAGGTGAAGGTCCTGCGAAGGCAAGCAGGCTACTTGTGGTACACCAAAAGTGGTTTGGGGACCCATGTGGTTTGATAGACTTTAATGCTGTTTATAGGTGTTATTTTATTTGTTGTATGTTGTTATAACTCTAGATTCGTCTTACATGCATTTTTTTTTGCCTCGGGAGTCTAAAAACCAAGCGCTGAATCATCTGTTGGATGATCCATGCAAAAATGTCCTGACAGATTTCATTTCCTCCCATCTTCTTTTCAGCTAATCAGTGAACCAAACCAGTCCTGCGAATCTTCGCTCTCCTTCGCATCTTCGGACTGTTGGCGACTTTCCTTGAATAGCGCATCATTGGAAACAAAAAAGCACATCCACGCCACACGTTAATGATCTTTAAAAGAAAACACATCCTAACAAAGCTCACGGAAGTCTGTCAAACCAAAGTGGAAGAATACTCTTCATGCAATCCAAGGCCATACCTGTAAGTAGAAGTGGCATCCAGTGGCAAAACATCAAACAACCCAGAATCTGGACCTAAAAACATCTGGAAAACTGGCAGATAAAGCTGACCTGCATTTTCTGTGCTGGCAACATAACAGGAAGAAACTCTGAAAACATCCAAGGGACACTGGACACCCACGCACCCGGCGAGAAGCGGGGCGCTGGTGTTGGTGGCTGGTGAAGGGTCTCCTGGCACCATGATGAGGGCTATGCAGCACACAGCATGAGCCGCTGCCGGAGGCTGAAATAATTCTTCTACCTATGTGGCCTGTGCTTTTTGGAGTCTTTCTGTGAAGTGCCTATGCCACTGTGTGCCGATGCCCAGCATTTCGATAGCTGGTAAACAGGGCGTGAACTGTCTTGAACTCTACCTACACCTGGACTACAAATGCCTTCCCTGAATGCTATACCAGGTCATTTTACTTCAAGTATAGCCTGACTGATTGTTTCACTAGTTGATATTAGACCGAGATTGACTAGAAACTGACAAAAAACTGGTCTTTTGGTATCAGATTCCTGCATCCTGAACTTCCTGAACAAACAAAAATCCATGCCAATCTAGCGCGGGGCATTTCTCTTGAATTATAGCTAGGACAATGAAGCCAGTTTTTCCAGGGAGTTCGGAGATCAAAACAATCAGAAAGGATTTTTCGAGATGACTTGTGCATTTTGAATCAATAGCAGAATAGCACAAAAACCATGAATGTAGTGGTATACAAGATATTTAGAAGAAAAGAACGTGTACTGTAAAGAAACCCATCTGATGGGTCACTTCTCTCCCACAGCTCCCGTTTTTTGAAACTTTTTGGTGATGGGGGTCCCCATGCTTCAACCCCTCCAACCCGCATGCGCCGAATCTCATCATGAGCATGCACCAAATATCACCAAATCATGACAAAACAAGTAAACAAAAATAACATAGTGTATAAATCTCTAATATGTGTAAATATTATTGTATACGGTACCAAACATATCGAACAAATTCATCCAAATTCCAGAAACCCAACCTTTGCTTCCCACTTCCCAACCATGACCTCCACTTGCACCGACAAGCCCTCTGTTTGTGTGAGGTTTTGGTCGTGGAAGGCTCCAGGAGAACAGGTTGAGATACAGGCCTCGGAAGCGCAACTGTCCTTTGGGTGAAGGAAATTAAGACTGCAAAACTTCAGAAAGGTCATAGAGTCATACTATTTTGGGGGGCACGGGCATGGTATTTTTGTTGGGGAATACTGCAAAAATGGCTGATGCGCCAATTCCTGGCGAAGTCGAAGAAACAGCTTAGCAAAGAATCAGAACTTGTGCAATTTCCCGTGACTTCTGCATTATACCTCCCTTGTTGGGGGTTAGCCTTTGGGAATCTCCAGCACTCTAGGTACCCTTCAACATGAATTGGAATTGCCAAATGCCAGGTCTCATCATTCTCATCAAACATATCAAACAGTATGGTGTGTAGGAAAGTGCCAAATGTATGTGGTAATATGATGTAATTAATATGGTACTTCTAACCGGGCAAGTCACAATTTTGTAGAGTTGGGCAAACTTTGAGATGATTTGATCAAAGGGTAGTACTGCTAGAGTGTATCTGAATGATCAATCAATCATCACTTCTCGGCATTCGGAATAAATCGGGCCACTTCCACAATAACCTGACCCATATGGGTGTTTCCAAAAATAGGGGTACCCAAAATGGAGTGGTTTATAATGGAAAACCCTGCTTTTTAATGGGTGATTTGGGGAAAACCCACCATTTAAGGAAATCCCCATATCTGATCCTCCCAACTTCTGGCCCTCGAAATAATATGGCACGAGGAAAAGGCCACGATTTGGTCGTCGGTTTTCAGGCCCCATTGTTTGGCAGTTCTCTGGCCCCGGCCAAAATCTTGATTAAATCTTCAGTGAGTCATTTTCACATCCAGTAAAGCTATAGCGGCTGAGTAAAGCCAGGTTTAGATTAGATCTGTTTATTTTTTAGTCCTTTTTTTCCCTTGGCCTGCAACAAATTCCAGCAAGATGCTCTCACCATCAGTTGGAAGTTTCCAGAGAGTCCCATGTATGCCTCAATCTTGGATGGTTGGTTGAAACTGCAAAAACAATTGGCCGTTTTAGAAATGCAAACATGTCAGAACAAACTTGCGAAATGAAAGCTTACGAAGGCACATCATGTCACGTCTATACCAGCTCATTTGCTCTGCCTTTGTAAATCCCACATGAAGGCATCTGAGCTGCTTTCAATGCCCACAAGCGCCGATTGTTGAAGGAACGCCACACTCCTGAAGCGCATCTACAGTTCTCATTTTAGGAACCACCCGAAACGAACCAATCCATATTTCTCCAACCAGGAAACCGCGCAAACCAAGTGCTATTCCGCAAACAAGCAGCGATAAACAAATGCATTTCCATATCGTATCGGTTTGCGGACACACCTGCTTACCCTCTGCTTATCCACCATGCCTGGACAAACAAACGTCATAGCTTACTCGAATACTTAGGCGACCCTGCGCAATACACGTGAACGCATTCTGACCTGATCTTTTGGCGACTCGATTCCTCTAAAAGGTCTAGTTCTGTGAAGGTGGGGCAACATAGCGGTTTGATTCTTGGACACCACCGTCCAAAAATGCAAAACCTGATTGCTGTAACGATGATAAGTCTCATGATGGCGACAAACAAGCCGTCATGCAAGGGACAGGATGGCAATGGACTATGGCCGTCAAAAAGCAAAAGGAGAAGAGAAGCAGTCTTGCAGCTGTTGCAAGCACAATTCAATCTACATCTTCCCACATCATTGTAGACTTTACTTAAGTGTTGCAGGAGATGTTTGCTTCTTCTCAAGCTTACCAACTTGTCACATCCAAAATCATTCCAAATCATCTCAGTAACTTCGTGGGAAGTTGGAAGTAATCAATACACCTGACTCACCTGATCCTCACCAGTCCTTTGTGCAAGTAGATCTCTAAGGGCGGCAAATTGACCTACAAAGGACCCCAACAGTCCAACCAGCGGATCAAAGAGGAGGAAACATCGGGGAGTATGTGTATGTAGCATCTGTAGCATCACCATGATGATGGCAACAATGATGATCAAAAGGATGGGGATGATGATACTGCTGCTGCTGATGGTGATGATGATGATGATGGTGATTATTAATTATTGATATCATTATGATGATGTTAATGATTGATGATTGACGATGATTGATGATGATTGATGATTGGTGATTGATACCCAACACTGCGCCGCATGGATACACCTTTCACCTTTAGAATCCTCCATTTGAGTATTGAAAAAAGTTGATGTTGCCAACTTTAAGGACTGGAACTTTCACCTGAGGAACAATTTCCCAACTGAAATGTTCAATAAAGGCAACGTTTAAAACGACCGTAAACAACAACACAGCAGTTATAGCTTCAGCTTGACAATTGATCATGTTTTTTACTTGAATGTCATTTCTGGAATTCACTTGGCAAACTTATGGCACATTCCCATCAAATACTGTGAGGGTTCACTCTCCTTGTCAGACTCCTATGACAATCATTCAGCGCCAAAACAACATGAGATCAAACAATAAACAAACGCAATTCATGTGCAACACACGTCCAATTCACCAATTCAGGTTTTCTACGTCAGGTCCTTCGTTTTCGTTCCAATCAACCCACCCATCGCCGTTTTGAAAAGGAAATCACCTCCGAGGCCAAGACCCCTGGATTGAAAAACCGAGGAACTGCTGGGTTGACAACACCACGAAATAAGTCGTTCACCAATTCGTACAAAGGTTGACCACAGTGATTTCCTTTCCGAAAGACTGGCCGAATCTTGTCATGGGTAAACCTTGGTGATCCACAGCAAACAAAATAGCAAAAACACACTCAACTCGATTCTTATCTTCAAAGTTCAAGAGATTGCACAGGCAAAGTTCAGGAAAAAACACATGCAAACAACATTCACCCACTATTCAATCTAATATAATTAGAGTCAAACAAAAAGGAACCAACCACGCTCATTGTACAACAACCACATGAAACTAGTTGCCAGGGCTGTATCCTCCCTCTGCTGCCAAGATACCTCAATTGCATCACAGGCACCAGCACCATGTCCCCTGGTGCTGGGACTGCCGAGTATGACCTGGGCAAGGCCGGTCATAGCGGGGCTGGGGAGAACAGAAATCTATGGATAATTTCATCTTTATAATACACCCCCGAAAATCAACATGGAACACAATAGTCTGTGGAGGTTTGGAAGATGATCTTCCTTTTACAGGTTCCATGTGAATTTTCCGGGGTGTAGTGTAAATAGAATACTATAGAATACCGCAAGGAAATTCTTACAAACACTAAGGAACACTTTTGTAAAAATGATGCTTATGATTCCCAAACTCCAGCTGTTGCCAAAATGTTTGAAGTCATCCAAGGGACGCGCCCCATCCAGGCCAACTCATTTCGACCACTCCATCGAGCCCCAAAACATGGCAACACAGCGATGTTTTTCTTGTTTGTCTCAGATTGGAGTCGTGGGGGGCGAAAATTGTGGTGGTTTCAGGGACGATCTGTTCGATGTTTTTTTGTGGCACACGTATATAATTATGACTTAAACATAGAAAACACATAGAACAACATGGAACATATGCAATGTGAGCTGATCAAGCTCCTGAACATAAACATTGTCAACATTGCCAAACTAGTAAACGGATGTACAATGGTAACTGCCTGTTGCGGGCTTTCAGTTGTATCCAACCCCGATTTGGGGATTCCATGATTCATATAGAACCTGTCGGATTACAACAAGGGTCAAGTACTCAGAAGGCCAAACCTCAGGGTCTTTTTTTCGTCAATGCTGTCAGGTTCTTGCCTCCAATAAAACCTTTAAAGGCACATCGTATATTCAGAGATTCGTTGGATGCTATGCTTTGAGCTATGCTCTGCCACCAATGCTGCCAACACTGGGAAATTGGCTGAAAAAAATATCTATTCTTCATCGATCCAAAAGCTGAGGCAGCAAGGAATCAAAACAAACCATAGCCTAAACAACGTCGAATCGTAGATCTTATCTAAGTCATTGCATTCCATCAAAGAATCAACTTTGGCATGTCCATGGAAAGCTCACTTCATCGGTACATGGCACACAATTCTTCAATCATCAGGATCAACACTTTAGCAACATGGTACTTCCTTCACCTATCAGGTCCTCAAGTAGAAAAACAATCTGCAGTCCAACAAACTGCCATCAAACCCCAACGTTGAGCATCGTGACTTGTTGTGTTGCTAAACATCTGATCACTGGCTGCCATGCAGGATTCATGAATGGATACTATACAAGTTTAAATCAGCGTCCAACACAGGTACACTTCCAAAAAATGCACAAGCCACACGCACACACACACACACACACACACACCCTGTTTTCATGAGGTAATCACTGCAAATTAGAGTCATGGTTTCGTTTTTTCCTGTAATTAAGTACCTATCATTTTCCATGGTTTGGTGCAATCCCATATTTTGATGATCACTCTGAGACTAATTGCAGGAATGCAAAATTTGAAGGGACCTCATATATCAGTATTCGTACTAATATGTATTTTAGATTCTTATATCATATTTTGATTTCGTTGGTTAGGTTGGAGTGAAAAAGCATCTTTCGTGGCTGAAAAACGTACAACGACAATCGATTACAATTCTCCAATTTCATCAACAGCTCACCTTCACTGGACCTGCGCGTTACCGGATCTGCACGCTACCGGAACAACGTGCCTCTCTGGACTCAACCACTGCTGCTCGTAGGTGATCTAGTCGTCAGGTGTTGAGGCGCATTTCAGTGAGCATCCGTGTACACCTCATCCCTCATAGGACTTCTTATACGTTTTCGTGTTGCAATAATTCTTGACATAACATGAACAAACAAAAAGACCAACGTACCAAAATATCCAAAAAACAAACCAAACAACAAATTGTACTGTCTCACAACCTTGAAGACATAGCAAGATAGCTTGATTATCACCATAGAATCTGGTGAAAGGCTGGTGGGACTACTACCAACATGTTCCCTCCCCAAGATCTTCGAGCGCCACCTGAAACTTGGCATCTCAGAACAACAACAACAACAACAACAACAACAACAACAACAACAACAGCAACGAAAGAGTGCATACTGTAGGTCTTCAAACAAGAAGGTAAGTAATAAGAGGTAAACTTGGAAATCAAATCGATCGAGTTGTCTGCAATCCTTTGTGACCCTCCAATCTATCTCTGCCTTCAAACAATTTGAGGAAGGGTGATTCACAAGCAGTGTCCCTTATATTATGTGGTCTTATTGAACTCATTCAACCATTCTTTCTTCTTCGGGTATATGTCTCTGGTGAGTAGTGAGTCTTAGTTTGGAGGACCATGAATCTGACAAATGGACGCGTTGCATAGACATAAACAAAACACAAATCAGATCACAACCGCAGCCATGTTCTTGGCCACTTCTTTCGGAATGACTCTGAAAGAGGTATCACACATTCACATGATTGGATAATCACATTGTGACTATATTGGTTTACTGTAGACTTCAGTTGATCAACTTCAATCATATAGTATGCATGATATCAAACAAATCATACTATAGTATGCATGATATCAAACAAAAATATATATAGTTCATTTCTCCCAACATGTTCTCTACAAACCAGTTGCAAATCGCCTGGTTGTTTTTTTCGGAAGCACCCCGAAATCTCGCCTCCAGCTGTTTCAATCGGAAAGTCGCAGGATCTCCCCAGCGCCTCAAAGGTTGGATTTGCCAAGTATGGCTCCATCTGCGTGCCCTTCGAAAAAGGCACGCAGTAATTTGTTTCCATTATAGACGTCATCCTGGCCTTCTTGGAAGAAACAATCCATTAAGTGGCAAAACTGGCGGAAAAGAAAGAAATGAACTCTGGTGATATCCCCGAAGGCAAGAGTAGTTGTACAATGTGATGAATATTCAAATTCTATGTGATTTTGACAAGATCCTTAACGATCCTTAAGTTGACGCATACCCTAAGGTCATTCTATACAAACAAAAACTGTTGCTGTATTATTTTGATGTCAATCAACTAAATACAGGACCTCTAGTCTCCGCTCTTTCTGGGACCAGTCACGTTGCACTAATGAGATCCACTAGAACACAACCGCTTGCCTCTGAACTACCAAAGAAAAAATACTCAAATAAAAACCCACCTTCACTATTTCAAAATATATACGTTAATTACTCCTCTTAATGCCTCCTCTACAAATCTTGCTGAATTCTCAGTCACATGATAAATCAATTAAATCAATACATCATTTAAGAAGATGTCCCATGCCCGTGGAGCCCCCACAAAATCGCTGCTCCATTGTCATTCAGTATGTGATTAGCCACTCCCCGTCTTCCCGTGCCTGGCCACAGCTGCAATCTCGACACGTCCTCTCCGTTCCACGGCATTTTGGTGTTCGGTTCGGACCTGTGCGGGGATGGCTACTGTTGTCTGCAACATCAGCAGAAACTCCAAGACCAACTGCTGAAATCATGATCTTTCTGGATGACAAAACGGACAAAAAATGACAAAAAGGACACACATTGTCAATAGTGCTGGGTGTCCTCCACCCAGCTCCTCTGAAATTTCCACACATCTGCGTCGTCACCATGTTTTTTTTTAAACACCTCCTCGGTGATGTCTTTTCTGAGCTGCACATCGGTGGCATCTCCAAACCAGGCAGATACCTGGAGTTTGGACTCAGATTTCCAACCAAAAAACACATCAGAAACGCAGTGAAACATGCAAGTTTGAGGCACTGAAAACTTGACCCATATCAATCAACAATTTTGTTTTGTATCCCTCTTTCATCTTCTTTCCAAATCTATGAATGGACCAATGGATCATCACTAACAACTTGTAATCTCGAAAAAAACAAACATCCCAACACACCAGAAGCCAGCCATTTGACAGTATTTCAACAGTTCACCTGCGCTCCAAAGGGATATTTCACAATTAAACATGCACAGCCTGACTTCCCTAAATCATCTCAAACATGAAGCAATTAAAGACTTCCCATAAAGTAAGCTCCTGCATCAACCTCTATAATCTACAACACTCAAACAACCGTTTTCGTGCACACCTGCCATCGATGATTCAAACTTTAGCGATCTGAGTTCTCCGTACCACGCGAAGCTCACCCAATGGAACCATGGAAACTCCATCAGTCAAAAAATCTTCCTGGCACCAATGGTGGCTGATGGGTCAATGTGAAGTGGTGCCTTTTAAGTGCTGTCCGAAAAATCAAACATGGTAGTACTGTCACTACTGTACTACTTCCCATGTTGTAGTTTGTTGCCATCCTCATAACATAATGGTGAATGTATAGAAGTTTGCAATCTAGAGGTTTTTTTTTCAGCTCTTTTCAGCGCTCCTCTCTTTGGAATGGTGACAAATTAATACTTACATGATCTTCTGTGCCTCACCTACGAATGCCTGCATTGCCTGCGTCGAGGTAGAAGTTCCGCGAGTTTTGGGTCCAAGAACTTCTGCCACCCTCTCAAAAACGGGAACGGACTACGTGATTGAACGCACAACGTGGCCCGCCACCATGAACCAGTGTCAACCGATGCCGATCAACTCCGTCGAGGCACACCTCTTTAAAAGCTGCCATTCCACACCAAGCAGGGTGCTCTTCGACTTTACGTATCTCGGACTGGAAAACATCGATCTCGTAAATAACAAAATCGTGATTCCAGCGATTTCTGCCAATCCTCTCTGCTTGACCTTTTGTAAAAGTGCAATAGACATAGGTTCTGAGACGGCCAGGCGCAGGCTTCAAACCATCAAACTCAATTGAACGCATGCTGTCTTCCGGGGACGCATGGTACACTTTCGGCATCGTGCGACGATGCGGCTGGTCGGGATGATGGAGGAACCATTGAGCACTTGAGCCCGCTTCATCAAGAACATGGGAAATGGATGCAACCAAAAACTATGCACATGTATGTTGTGTGCATCTGCTTGTGACATACCAACAAAAATCAACAGTCTGACGTAAGCGCGCCGTTTAGCCAAAATTGAATCAACCTATCTATAGACAGAATTATCCGAATCTGCTCAGGCAGCTCATCTAAGGATCCGTGAACATGATGCATGCAAATCATCATCATACTTCACTATCTCGCAACATCGCAACATTGATGATAATGATAATACTAATACCTTGCCCTGACCTCTTCACAACTCTCTTCTGGCGGTAACCAAATCGATCCATACCTTGTGGTTGAACGGATTTGCATCCACCCGAATCGGCTGATGCTTTCACAGAGCTTCAAATTGCACTGGAGTACCAAGCCATGTTTTTCAACTTTTGTTGACTCTGGTAATTTCTGGTAATTGAATGAGCTTTATCTTTAATTTCTTTTGTGCATACAATCATACACATAGAACGTCTTGTCGCCAGCGTTTATCTTTACATATGGTCGGGTGCTCCATGGTCTCCGAATTTAATTCCTGCTAGCGCGGTCCTAACACACAATTCTTCCATTTTGACCTTTCATTGAACAAGATTAACATGATCCTTCTATGGTTTTTGCAAGCGCTAAAACAAGTGCCATGGGCAAAGTCACCTAGCCGCGGATTTGCATCTAAAATTTAGCTTCCGGCCAAACATACCGAACATGTATTTTTTAAACAAAAAACCATCAATTTTTCAACTGGAATCCAACTGGACCCACCGGACCCCCCTTACAACTCCAAATGGTCGAAGCCAAGGTACTCCCAGCAACTGATGGTACGAAGGTCCAGACCTTGAAGTTTTTTTGTCAAACATCCGGGATGGGTTTTGTATAAAAAAATCATGCTTAGACACATATTCTGAAATATTTGGGATCGATGGATGTAGATGGCAACAAATAGATTCACTTCCACTTTGAATTTGCAATCATCTGAAAATAGCTTGTGACATGCAACACAATACAAAGCAAAGAAAACAATCTGGGTCTTGCATCCAAGTGGAAAAAACAAATTGCAACTTGCAGTGATTTGGATTCACTCAGCCCTGAGGAACTGAGGAACCATCCCACAGTTTGTGTGGGACTGGAAACCATGGCTTCACTGTGGCAACATATTTCTACTGTTTCGACTTCGCCTCTAGGACTGCATGGCCTTTTCTTGGCATGTGTGGTAGATCAGCGGTAACATGCAAGTGCAAAAAAAAAATCGAATTCATTTGAAAGTGGCTGCAATGTTCAAATTAAAGCAAACAAACCAAACAACATGCTGCACTCCTTGCATGCAGGATAATTTGTCCTTTCAATTTCAAAAACCAATTGGCTTGATCTGTCGGTTGCACGCTGTGTGTTCTGAATTTCTCTTGAGCGCCCCTTGGGCAAAAAATCCACATGTTTCACTTCCACTTCAAACATGCGAAAATTCGTCAAAAGGAACCGCGCTGCATTCACAAATTCAAGTGGTCAATTGAGCACAATTTTTCAAACAACAATGATCTTGTATTTTTTTGCGCCGCCCTGCCCCCCCCCCCCCCCCTGCAAAAAAAAAAACATGCGAAAAGTCAAGTATTTTTCTCGTCAACATATTTTTGGCAGTTTCGTGATGTTGGCGAAGTATCATCGGTACTGATCTTGTATTTTTGCGCAGCTCTGCCCCCCCACTCCGAAAGAAATGCGAAAAGTGCAGAAAATTTGTCGCTCTTCACCCAAGGTGAGTTGATGATGCCAGCCAACCCGGGCCTCAATCTTTGGATTTTCTTGAATCATGATGATTTCCCCGCGATCCACAACACCAGGGACACATTGCCAAGTGCCTCCATTTCAGAACAAGCAAACCTCTGTCCATTCAACACATTGAACAAAGACAACTTAAACATCACTCTTTCAATGCTTGTTGATGTGATCTCCCGGTGCCCTCGATTGCCCTGGATATCCTTGATGGCTTTTTTATTTTTTTTTGCACTTTGTCTGTCTCTGGCAAGGGCATCTCAGTGGGAATCTCGGACTGCAGTACCTGCCAAACAAAACAGCGTCAATAATATCTCTTCGTATGAGTTACACCCCGGAAAACTAATATGGAACCTGAAAATGAATCCGTGGAAGAGGAGATTCTTCAGAAACCATCATTTTCAGGTTCCATATTAGTTTTCGGGGTAAGGCAGTTTTTTTTGAAGATATTTGCAGATGTTCAGATTCGTGAAGGCGGCTCCTTTTTTTGAGTCTGTGCGCAAACGTGCCCTACATGGGAACGCGGTGGCTCTATGCAGTTGCAGGCAATGAAAATCCATAAAGATTCTTGCACAATTAGTAGGGTCAGCAAAACTGAAATACGAAACAACCATTATATACATCCAAACAACCCTGAAGGAAAGTTATGTTCCACACCTCCTGAAGCAACTGACCAATTTTTCATTGATGCTCTTCATCTATTGCTGGTGATTGCCATGTAACTGCTAGCAGGTAGCAACATCTTTCACATAAATCTGGCAAATACTGCCATGAGACAAATCAAAAAGGGCATCTTCACCGCCTTCAACTGCCATATCAACCACATTGTTGCAAGCTGGCTGCTTCCTAAAATGGCTTGGTACCTCCAGAGTTTTCAGCATTTTTCCATTCAACAGAAATGCGCTTCACATTATATGGCACCTACAAATCCCATCAAGAACTTCATATCACTTTCTGCGGCTTTTTCAAAACACACCATTTTGGGGGTACTTAGCCACTAGTATCGATGACCATCTTACTTCAGCTTCTTCTTTGGGCGAAGCTGATTGGTGTGACCGCATTTTTTCTTGCGGCAGTTGACCGCCCGGGCATGCAGCCGCGCGTAGCACTTTCGGCAAATCATCTTTTCACAGTTAAACCTTGCGGCACTTGGGATCTGAAATACTGCAAACTGACCAGTCTTCAATCCTGCTCCAAGCATCTTTAGCCAATCTTTAGCCCAAGTCTTAGTCATAGTCATTTCAAACAGAGATGTTCAAAGATCACGACTTTTGGAACACTAAATGTCAATTGCCTCAAATGCGGAGGCAACACAATTCACTGCAGCATTTGTAATGGTTACATCCAGGAACATAGTTGCTTTAAAGAAACAAGTCGAGCCCAAACGTATGTTCATACACACGCATCAAATGTGCAGAATCCGGGCATCCCGGAAGACAGCCTCATGAGGGAGTCAAACCTGACTGGATACAACAATATATATATATGTCTATATACATAAATATATATATATATATATGTATTAATACTGGGTACAAAATGAAGAAAAATGATATACAGTACCTTGATCATCCTTGATCTAATCTTTATTGATAGTCCACTACGACTCTCCAATGCTGCATAGTTCTCATAGTTCCCGAGCTATGCCAAGCCACTTACGTGCAAGTACTGCCAAGGAGGGTTCAATGACACCACCACGAAGGCGCAACACCAAGTGAAGAGTTGACTCCTGTGAAAGTTGGCTAAACAAATTGGATGGCTAAACAAATTGGTTACGAATTCTCATGAATGAGATATCAACCACATCCACTTAGTCCATCAACAGATTGGACATATCCTCTGAATGGCGTAGACCATACATGCCCTTCCAGGTAGTTAATGCACTAAATGTGAGTTTTTGCAAAGAGTTCCGAAATAATTGTTTAAAAACTGCGCATGTGTATGTCCTTGAACAAAGGAACTTGAAGTATCCTGAACTGATGTGTGTTGGCAAAACGTCTTGGATGTCCATGCGCTAAGCTAGTGATGAGACGTGACGAGCACAGTATCAATTGCGCTGAGTTTTTTTGTTCAATTCATCCTGCCTGATGTTCCGCCTTGATGCATCAGGCACTTGATATGCAGTATGCATCAAAAGTGAAACTATTCATCTATCATCAACATAACATCACATTCCATGGTAAAGTCCCAAATTCAATGACTGGTTTTGGTTCTTCTTGTTTTATGTCAGAAGTGTTCCGCAGATTTGTCCTTCTGGATGTTGTAGTCGCTCAAGGTTCGTCCATCTTCGAGCTGCTTGCCAGCAAAAATCAAGCGCTGCTGGTCGGGTGGGATACCTTCTGCGGTAAACTATGAAGGGCCACTGCACATTCAAAATGAGGAGTTGCTGCATTTAAGATCATGTAACTGGCACTGTGGGGATACCGGGATAGCGTTGAGTCTATCAATACTTTTTACTATAAACTATATCATCTATATCCGTCTACGTCCATGCAGCGATTTGGTGTTGTCGTGGGAGTTGTTTTGCGATTGCTAGTGTAAGTCCAGCTTGTATCAACTTGTACAGAAGTTTCATTCCACTGTCAACTCCCTCCGCCCAAATGTGCTTCACTCACATACACTATATAACCTTTTTTATACTGCACAGCATTGAACAACCTGCATTCACAGCGATAAACCCATCACCCTCCACCAACATTGCAGCCCCCCCAGTCAAACATCTGTCTGGTGGCACCTTCCTTATCTTGAATTTTGGCCTTGACATTGTCGATGGTGTCTGAAGCTTCGACATCCTCAAAGAAGATCATCTACAAACAACAACAGCAACCACAACCACAGCCACAGCAACAACAAACCAAAACAAGAAAAAACAAACAACAAAAACTAACCAATAAACACAACCAACAAACAACAAACACAACCAACAACCAACAAACAGCAACCAACAAACAACAAACAACAAACAACAAACAACAAACACCAACCAACAACAAACACCAACCAACAACAAACAACAACAACCATCAACAACCAACAACAACCAACAACAACCAACAACAACCAACAACAACCAACAACAACCAACAACAACCAACAACAACCAACAACAACCAACAACAACCAACAACAACCAACAACAACCAACAACAACCAACAACAACCAACAACAACCAACAACAACCAACAACAACCAACAACAACCAACAGCAACCAACAACAACCAACAACAACAACAACAACAACAACAACAACAACAACAACAACAAC